>CAUYON010165835.1:0-19612 GCA_963573935.1 Arctocebus calabarensis
TTTCATATAGTAAATGAGAAAATATCATGAACGGTATGTCAATCAGGTTGATAAAATATCTCAGATTGCATGTGAAGCCCCCACACTGTACCCCATGGTTGAACTAATGTACACAGCTATGATTCAATAAAAAAAAAAAGAGAAAGTGGAATAAATGCCCAGATTTATTGTTTGCTTAAAAAAAAAAAAAGAACAGAAGAAAGTAACAATGCTGAGGCAGTCCTAAAAGATTTTCTTAGTCCCTTAGCAAATGCTTTGGTATAAAATACTTCCTAAAGTATTCCACCATGTAAATGCAACATATTCTACGGGGGACACAAATTGCACGAATATGTGTTTTCTTTTGCTTCTTATTTTGTTAGCTTTATCTATACCCTCTAAATTGGTGTTGCTGCAGTAGACTCCTTGTTAGTATTTGTCAAATTATTGGTAGAGTCAACTACCTCCTATTTTATTATTATTGTAGTCATATCCTCAAAGTGCATTTGTAAGACCTTCTGCAGGTTACCCTAAAACAAGTTGTTATTAAGCATATAATTATAGCATATACAGCAGAAAATTTTATTTTCAGAAAATGCCAAAGACCTTGTAGGGCCTCTGGACAATTCTGAAATATATAATACAAAAACCATCATAAACTTGCTATTTTCTCATTAAAGACTGATTCCTCACCATTTACTACTGTCTGACTCCCCATCCACCAACATCACACAGTAGGGGGCAATTGTACTTATGAAAGACATGATAGCACAGCCAAACTTGTGTGGGTTCACTATATCAAACTCTCTTTCTCTTTGTACATTACTAATTTCATCGAATAAGTTCCAATTAAGTGATAGTGCTTTAAAGGCAGTATGTTTCCCAAAGCTACAATGTCATATTTATGCTTCAATGTAATTTAAAATAATTATAAATGATAACAGGTCAAAACAATTTTTCTTATTGCACTTGACATCATACCCACAAATAGCATAAATTTAATTCCATGCTAAAGCTCTTCATTCCTGTACTAAGAACTGAAGCTTGAGTTCTATTTTTGGCTTAGCACTGATTTCCTGGTATAAGTCTTTCAGTTTCCACATTTATGAAACCAGGAAGCTAGAGAAAAACTGTTGTATCCTTGGGGCCCTAGGACCTCAGGAATTAATGAGTTAATAATTTACACACAGCACATGTTCCTTAGGGGGAAATAGCCTTCCTAATACTCCACAAGTATAAAGTTAAAATAACTGAGGATGATAGAAGTAGCAAGCTCCATTTATTTTGTGATGTGTATTGCATTTTCTTTCTACAAATTCTGCCCTAACATGTGGTAGCATTTAGCCAATACCCCTAATAATATTTACAAGTAGATTGAGAATTAGCTCACAAATACAATTCAGGAAGTTTATTTTGGTGATTTGTTTTTCATGTTCTGTGAAATGAATGGTATTAGAGGTCAGAGAAAGTGCCTTAAAGGGGCATTTCTTTAATATTTAAAGTGATATTGATCTAGTTGAATGTTATAATAAGATACCATAACTGGCATCTCTCCTGGGAGTCAAACGCTATAACTTTCTGCTCAGTTAGAGCCAAACTGTTGCAAAATACAAAGAAAGATAGGGAAAGGCAGAGCAAATGGTCTCTGTATTCACTGTTTTTCATTTTTAGCCATAGAAAGGAGGTAAACTGTAAGAGAAAACAAAGCAGGAATTGGGGCCTAATTCCACAGCTGGCTAAATCTATTATTCTCACAGTTCATTTCTACACAAATGCAATTTCTACCAGGTGTATTTAATTTGATCCCATGAATCTTTAATGTATTTGATGATTTTAAAAGAAAAAGATAAAAGGAAAAATAACTGATGTCAGCCAAACTGACATCAGTCAGCTCTCAAGATTGATACCAACTTCCCAAACTCATCACCAAACACACACCTCCAAACAAAACTCAGTTTCCTCTTCTACGACTCACCCCTTATATTCTAACTACCATACCCACCAACACACACATATGAAAACATGCAACTATGTCAATAATACCGGAACAAGTTAATAACTTAGAAAAGATATAGAAAAGATTGAATAGAAACCATGTTGAATAAATTTTTAAAAAGAAATAAAAGCTCACATATACATTTTGAGGACACTTTCCTAAGCCTTTGCAATCCTTCCATTTGCAAAGGGGAATAATATACTTCATATTTGTGGGTTTTTTCGATTTTAGTAACCATTTGAACATCTTTTTAATTTCAAATGCAATTAAAGTTCATTTGCAACCTACTGAAGAAGCTTCCTGGAACAGAAATAGGAGCATGGAAATGATTATTAAAAATCCTATTCCTTAGATATCAGAACATCCTAGGATTTTAGGATAGGGAGCTCTTATAAACTCTGTGTCATATTAAATGTGAATAAGTCAGAAACACATATTAAATTTTTCATTTGCTCCCCACGGGGGAAAATTTTTAATTCAAATGACTAAACATTTTTTTAACTCAGCAATTAGATTTCGTGGAATCCTTCCACACTTGTAAAAATTTTGAGACTTTTATATTCCTCTCTATGACAATAAGTTATCTATCTCCAATTTTTTCATCTATCTTATTTTTTTCTGTGCCAATAAACTTTGGCTTAACTCTCCTTTTTTAGAATGTGTGAACAGAAACATTGATTGTTAAAGTAGCCTATCTAAAAATAGTTAGGTTCATATTAAAATAAAACGTATACATCACAATACTTAAGTATCAATCCTGTGAGCATTATTTTCCCGACATCTACACATTTTCCTCACCCTCCAGCCATCTGGGAATATATGCTGGGATGTACATTTTACATCTAAAAGAGCCCATGTTATTATGAGTATATAATTCCCCAGGGTATCAAAGCCCCTCAAACATTAGTGATGGAGTTATGCCAATATCAAAGAATTTCTCCATAAAAAGAGTCTGGTGTCATCTGAAAGCAAATAATTTTTGTTCCTCTATTACATAAGCAAATAAGGCCTCTAGGCAACAGAAATAGTTTTCCTGACATACAGACGGTAAAGCCCATGCACTTCAGAAAGCATTTTTGTCCTGTTTTCACAAAATTTTAAGAATGCTAGCTATGTACTGCCAAGACCATAACAGATTAGAAGCTGCAAAAATAAAAAGAATAGAACTGAGTAATAGAGCAAGCACCCCAAGAATGACAAGGATTAATAGCTAACAGAAAAACTACTAAAAGCAGACGAATAAAATATAGTAATTTGAGATAATACAGAGATTTATTGACAGGAAAAACTGTTCCATACTTTTAATGGGCCATAAGTGCATTGGCACATTTATATTTATAGTTATACCTGAGTCATAAAAATAGTTATGTTTAATATGCTTTATAAGGTGTTTAAGAAGGCAGAGAAGTTTCAAATATAATTATGTTTCCAATAAAAAGTAATCCCATTTTTTAAAAGGTTTGAAGTAAAAAATATGTAACTTTCAGATATTTAGGAAATTTAGTTCTGCAGAGCACCTCCTTTTCTGGCAACCATAGAATTAAATGAGCTATTTGGCTTTAACCTATTTTTAAAGTTCAAGTGAACTCTAAAATGAGGGTTAAGTCATATAAGAATACCTTGCTACTGACTTCATTTTGAGGTTTGTCTAGGTCCTGCATTTTTCTGGGCCTAGGAGATTCTCTATTTTAAAAGCCTATTGATTCTTTTTAGAGAATTCACTCATACATAAATACAAGTATGCCAATATGGAACTATAAGCCATATTAGATTTCTGTAAGAGAATGGAAAGGAGAGAATGGGCATGGATGATAGAATCTAGGTTAGATAGTTAAGAAGCAAGCAAAAGTAGTTAAATACAACTTTTCTCGAGCATTATAATCCAAACCTTACTGAGTTAGCTGATGAACTCAGTCCATGGTAAATATTCACTAACGGTTAGACTTGGCCATGTTCTGTCAGTGAGACACCTGGGCTACTGATGACCATTATTCCATTGTCCAGTACTGTGTGTATTTAATCCCATCATGCCTTGCAGCATGATATCACAAAATGCCAGCAACACAACAGCAATAGACAGATTTAATGTCTATTACTCAGATGAAGGGGACAAATATTCAGTGCAGGATGGATCCCTGGCCAAGCTGAGCACAGATCTGATCCAGATGTCTTTAGTCATTTATAGCCAATTCTCTAGTCTAGCCAATTAGTCCTAACATTGAAGAAATTGACTTACCTGATGACAGTCTGAATCAACAGATAATTTATGACTTGAACTTCTGTAATTATTTTAATAGCCTTTTCATACCCTTTCCATTCTATTTACATAGGCGTATTTAAATGGAGAACTCTCCACTAAAGGAAAGAACTATGAAGTTCTTAAAGAAATATTTCATTAAAGGAGCCCTGCCCTTTTAAGATCTGTACTGAAAAGCTCCATATTTTTCCTTTTAGCTTATTTTTTTAGAAATATTTTGGACTTTTTTTTTTCACTTTGAACTATTATTATCTCTTAAATTGCAACTTATTTATTGCTTACACTAAGATTTTCAAATACCTCAAACTTGGTCTTCATTCTCTTGTATTATGAATAATGGGAGCTGACAGAGAAGTTGTTCCTATGAGGCTGATTTCCCTTCACTAATCAGACTAAAGATTCTCAACTTCAAGAGGCCAGTTTGTAGCTGAAATGGTTGGTGCCAGCTCACGTTCACTCTGTGTTCATTCCCCTCCTGCTACATACAGGAGAATATTCTCAACATCACCAACGTTCTTAACATGCAAATGTCAGGACCACACAAACGTAGGTTAAGGAAGAATATAAAACAAGGTAAATTTTTGTGAAGAAAAATGAATAAATAAATTGTTTAGGTCCATGTAGCTAACTAAAGACTCTACAATTCAATATCAAATTGTACTTTCAGCATACCATAGAGAATACTAAAGAAAATACTGCCTGGGGAGATACATGTTCAAACCTTCTCATCTGCAGCTGCTATCAATTATTCTGCCCCAAAGTGATGAGAAATCTCAGCTTTCAATAGAGAAATATGAGTTGTAAAAGAATTCCCATTGGCCACCCCTACGTTCCCCTCCCCACCCCCACCTCCTGGCTCTGTTTTGCTTTTCAAGGATTTGACTGTCCCCTGTACTTTTTGTACTAGCCCACTAGGAAGTTAGAAAAGCAATGTTAGCTTCCGGGCGCAGAAGAGATTTTGTGACTTTTAGGGAATCTCCACTGAATTACAAAAACTCATAAAAGGGTACCTTTACCCTAAATGTTACATAGACGGAGTTCCGTCTGTCTCTGTGATTTACACTCTTATTGAAGATCTTGAATCTTCCTTTTCTTCATGCTGGAAGATAAGTGAAGGACAAAAAAGCCATTTAGTGCAGTTAACCTGATCATTTTTTAAAAGATGTGTACAAATCATTGAGGCTGGGATCCCGTTTGTCAACCAAATTGTCAGGAAATAATGTATTACTGACAAGCACAAAGTGTGCAGCTGGATATCCCAAACAACAGCATGCTAAATGAGCCAGAGACTTGTTATAAATATCTTCCCCAGGACTGCATTTCCTATAGTCTAAAATTGTTCCAGCAGCAGCGTAGTTTAATGGAAAAAAAGAATTGTACTGGTGTCAGAATGTTGGGGTTTTCTTTTGGCTGTTCCATTTAACTAAGTTATCTCACTTCCTTCTTTTGGTAAAAATAAAATAAAATAATTAGAATACAAACTAGATGATCCATGAATTTATTTGAAAATAAATTCCGTACTGACAACACTGATATCCTACCCAGGGAATGCTGTCACTCAAATGTTATACAAATTACTCTATGTTCATTTTAAAAGCTAGAGAAACAATTTGAAAAAAGGAAAAGAAGGGCCTTTGTAAAATAGCCTGTTGATTTTCGTATGAATTATATAATCCAGAGATTGTTCTTCGAGCGCAGTTAGGACGGTAAATTCAAGAGGGGAAAAGAAGACAGTAACAAATCGAAAAGGACAAAGTAATTAAGAATTAGGACTTCACTTTAAAAATCAGATTCTTTTTTTTTTTTTTTTTTGTAGAGACAGAGTCTCACTTTATCGCCCTCGGTAGAGTGTCGTGGCATCATCACACAGCTCACAGCAACCTCCAACTCCTGGGCTTAGGCGATTCTCTTGCCTCAGCCTCCCGAGTAGCTGGGACTACAGGCACCCTGCTATTTTTCTGTTTTGCAGTTTGGCCAAGGCCAGGTTTGAACCTGCCACCTTCAGTATATGGAAAATAAAGGATATCATGTGGGCCTCTAGTTGTTGATCTGCCAGTTTCACAGTTCATTACCATAAACTAAATTCCTCTTCTTTAGCCCTCCCAATCTTATTCTATTGCTATATTCCACCTTGTTTTACAGGTTCCTATGTGTTTCTCCTTTTCCTTTCATCTAGAGTTCAAGGTTTTATATGTCAAGAGTCATTTTATCTTTGTTTATATCCTTCCTTTGTCCAGAAGGGCAATATAATATATGTTGAATTAAATCCTGTTTTCAATATATTAGATGAGTGTGAGAAATATTTAGGTGGAGTAAGCAGTCAAATCCAACTTACCTTTTGGTAAATCTCAAGTTTAGATAAATCCCCAAACTTTCTTCTCTCGTAAATGATATAGAGGACTATGGCTTCATGTAGAACCTATAAAAAATCTAACCAATCAGAGAAGATTTGTCTTATATTAAAAGAAAAGAAAGTATCAAATTGTAAATACAGCGTTTTATTCTTATCTATTAGAATATCTCTATCTGTCATACATTTAATGGATAACAGACCCGCCAAACCTCTGTTTGTACAACTATAAATAAGATATAATTCCTTCTTTCAATAACAGAGTGTTTACGGTCTATAAAGATAAAGAACGTCAGTCACAATATAGTGGCATAACTGCAGTGACATTGGTGTGTATATAACGCATCATAGCATGTCAGAAGGACACCTGATGAGTGTTAAGGATCATTTGTGTCTTCTCAGAAGAGGTGATGACTCAGCGGAGTCAGGCAGGCTGAACTGGAGGCAGTCAGGGTGAGAGCCTTCTACTTGTGGACAAGGCAGTAACATTTTATATTTATGTAAGAAACTTGACATTGCACTTATCATATGCCAAGCTTCTTTCTCCTAAGCACTTTAAAAATGGTAACTCCTCTAATTCTCACAACAATCATAAGAGGGAACTATTATTATCCCCATTTTACACATGAGGAAATCGAGAGTCAGAGAGAATAAGTAACGACCTAAGTTAAATAGCTATAGGTGGTGGAGCAGGGATTTGAACCCAGACACTTTTGCATAAGAGTTCATGGGGTGTTTTTTATTTTGTTTCTTGATTTGGGGTTAGTAGGAGGGTACATACAATTAGGTTACGTTATTTGTCTTTGTAAGGCAACGTCCCAATTCCAAGTTATAGTTGAGCCCTTCACCCAGGAAGTGTGCCATATACCCTGACATTGCACCTGATATGTAGGAACTTACGGAGCCCACTCCTCAAATTTAATTGTGTTTTTCTCTCATGTGGGCCTCTAGTTGTTGACCTGCTAGTTTCACATTAGTACTGAGTACATGGAATGCTTGCTTTTCCAATTTGAGATACACACTTTTATTTATTTTTTTTTTTTAGAATATCATCGTATTTATTTCCCTACAGGTAATTTTTCTATAGCTTCAACATTTTCTTCTCAAAAAGACAAAAAGTCTCAAAGTTTAGAACTGGATCACTTGGCCCTTTCTTTTCTTATCTCCTCCCAGTTCAAAATGCTTGCGTCTCTTAATGGCCAGCATCCTTTTGGATTTGCAGTTAGGCTCAACACATTCTAGCCTTAGCACAATCTTCTTCGTGGTTTTAGCCTTCTTTCAGAAAATTGGTTTTGTCTGCCTGCCATAGCAACTGTGCTTTCGATCATAGCGCCTCTTTCCTTGGGCATACAAGGAATCCTTGCCCTTATACTGGGTCATTTTGTGAGGCTGATGCTTGCCACACTTCTTACAGAAAGTTCTTTGGGTTTTAGGTACGTTGACCCATCTCTACAATAGACCTGTCTCTACGATGAAATCGCGAAACTTGGAGTCCACAGCCCTTCTGTTTGCTTATTTTTTTAAGAGACAGAGTCTCACTTCGTTGCCCTGGGTAGAGTGCAGTGGCATCACAGCTCACAGCAACCTCCAGCTCTTGGGCTTAGGCGATTCTCTTGCGTCGGCCTCCTGAGTAGCTGGGACTACAGGCGCCCACCACAATACCTAGCTATTGTTTTGTTGCAGTTTGGCTGTGGCCGGGTTTGAACCCACCACCCTCAGTATATGGGGCTGGCACCCTACTCACTGAGCTACAAGTGCCACCCCTGCTTGCTTTTTTTTTTTTTTTTTAGAGACAGAGTCTCTATCACCCTCGGTAGAGTGCTGTGGCATCACAGCTTACAGCAACCTATAACAACTGGGCTTAGGTGATTCTCTTGCCTCAGCCTCCCGAGTAGCTGGGACTACAGGTGTCCACCACAATGCCCGGCTATTTTTTTGTTTTGCAGTTCCGCCGGGGCTGAATTTGAACCCGCCACCTTCGGTATGTGGGGCTGGTGCCGCCCATGCTTGCTTATTTTTTAAAAATACTTTATTTTGGAATAATTTTTTGGTTTATAGAAAAGTTGCAGAGACAGCACAGAGTTCTCATACACCCATCACCTAATGGTTTTACCTAATGTTAACATCTTGCATTACCATGGCACATTTGTCAAAACGAAGAAACCAACATTGGTACATTATTACAAACTATACCTAAACTCCAGACTTTATTTGGATGCCCTTTCTGCCCTCCTCCCCTCATTCACTTTTTCTTTGCAGAATCCAGGATACTCTGTTGCATTTAGTGCTTCTTGCTTTTGACCTCAGTGGCTACAAGAGAATTGAGAGCACTACTCTTGCTGCTAGCTCTAGATGAAGCTGTCTTACCCCTCTCAGAACTACTCCTGCCCTTCAGCTAAGCAGCCTATTTTGTCCTTTAGTGATTCTCTTGGTATAGTATCTGGATACTTTGCTGTTCCTCCAATATACTAGTGTACTTGCTTCCCATTTTAAAATAAGACACACAGAACTGAATGTAGTTTTTCATATATGGTCTGGCATGAGTAAAATTTGTAGAAATATTAGTTATAGATCTTGTACAGCTGTTAATACAGCCTTAGTGTGCTTGCTTATTTGCTGGCTGTAGCATCTGCATCTCAACTTGGGTTAATATTGAAGCTGAGGTTCTATTGAATGAATTTTTATCTAGAAATTTCTACCACATGAATTGCTGTTTAGTCCAAAGGCAAGACTTTATATGAATCCCTTTTAAAATTCATCTTGTTTTATACATCCATTTGTCTTTTTTGATCTCTATTCTGTTATGTAATTTTTTTTTTTTTGAGACAAAGTCTCACTGTGTCACCCTCAACAGAGTGCTGTGGCATCACAGCTCACAGCAACCTCAAACTCTTGGACTTAAGCGATTCTCTTGCCTCAGCCTCCCGGGTAGCTGGGACTACAGGCGCCTGCCACAACACCCGGCTATTTTTTGTTGTAGTTGTCATTGTTGTTTAACTGACCCAGGTCGGTTTTGAACCTGCCAGCCTTGGTGTATGTGGCTGGTGCCGTGACCACTGTGCTACGGGCACCGAGCCATGTTGTCTAATATTTTAACTGTTACCTTTTATACACAAACTTATATGTTCTCTGCCTTTTTCTAAGTCACAGTAAAAATAATAGTGTAGAATTGGGCCAAGTATAGGACCTTAAACTTACCATGATGTAAGATAACTAGACCAGTGGAAAGAAGATATAGCAAGTGTGTAACTGGGTGAGAAGGTAGAAAACATGTTAGCATAGGGCACAAGGAGCCTTGATTCTGCCTTCCTTAGAGTAGTCCTCCTTTATCCACAGGAGATACACTCTAGGACCCCCCCAGTGGATGCCTGAAACCACAGATACCAAACTATATGTATACTTCATTTTTCTATCTGATAACTGAGGCAGCTACTAAGTGACTAGTGGGAATGTTTATAGCGCAGCTATGTTGAACAAAGGCATAAATCACTTTCCAGGTGAGGCTACACAAGATTTTGGAACAGTGTACAATTTAAACTTAAGTGTTGGTTATTTCTGGAATTTTCCACTTCATGTTTTTGGACCACTGTCATCCATGGATAACTGAGGCCTCAGGCTGAGGGTGATAGCTCACGTCTATATTATCCCAACACTCAGGAGTTTGAGACCAGCCTGGGCAATATAACAAGACCTTGTCTCTACAGAAGATAAGAACAACCAGCCAGGCACAGTAACGGATACCTGTAGTCCCAGCTATTTAGGAGTCTAAAACAAGACAACTCCTCCTTGAACAGAGGAGTTGGTGGCTTCAGTGAGCTGTAATCCCACCACTGCACTCCAGCCTGACAACAGAGTGAGACTCTGCATCAAAACAAAACCAGAAAAAAAGAAAGAAAGCAAAATTAAGGATTAGAGGGGACCACTAAATATACCAACTGTGGTTAGTGCCTAAGCTAGACTCTTGCAGAATGAGATCAGCTGAATTTCTTGGGAGGGAGATGAGTGGGCAGAGGATCATCAGTCTTAACTAAGAATGAATGTTAGCTTACTTTTTATTTTCCTGTTTATGCCTGAACTTTTAGCTTTGAGATTTTCATGAGCCTTGCTTGAACAAGGCTCTGAACTAAAGTTGAAGAGGACTAAAAATTTCATAGGATTATAGAGATACTTTATTTCTAATTGACACGTGATACTTGTACTTATATGTAGGGTACAAAGTGATATTTCAATGAATGTACAGTATGTAATGATCAAATCTGAGTGATTAGCATATCACCTCAAACATTGTTTCTTTATGTCTAGGATTCAAAATCTCTCCTATAGCTATTTGAAAATATACAGTAAATTATTGTTAGCAAGGCAGACTTCTTTTATTTACCAAGGAGGTATTTGAATGATATACTTCCTCTTTAATAATGCTTAGTCATATTTCATTTCCTATTTTTCTATTGTTGGGCACCCTCCCTTTGGACTTTTTCTTAATTTTTAGGAGGCCATTTTTTGTTTGTTATATTTATTACAGATATTTCTTCCCACCTATTTTCAGTGGACATTGTTTGAGACCTTTTGCCAATATTAAAGTTTTATACTTATTTATTATCAAATTTACAATGTACTTGCCTTTCCACATTTGTGGTTTCGGTTTCCCTTTGTTGTTTAGGAAGGCCTGCATTGCTTACCAAGACATATAAAAATATTCTCATTTTCTTACAAGAAGTTTGCCTTTTTAAAAACCTGGCATAATTATAGACTCATGTCTATAATTTCAGCACTTTGGGAGGCCAAGTCAGGAGAATCACTTGAGCCTAGAAATTTGAGACCAACCTAAGCAACATAGTGAGACTATCTATAAAAAATAAACAGAAAAATTAGATAGGCTTGGTGGCACATGCTTGTAGTTCTAGCTACTGGGAGGCTAAGGGAGGAGGATTGCTTGAGCCCAGAAATTTGAGATTGTAGTGAGCTATGATAATGCCACTACACACTAGCCAGGGCAACAGAATGGGGTGCTCTCTCAAAAAAAAAATTTGAAAACAATATTTGCTGGCCAGGTGTGGTGGCTCATGCCTATGACTAACACTCTGGGAGGCTGAGGCAGATGGATTGCATGAGCTCACAGGTTCAAGACAAGCCTGAGCAAGATACCTTTAACAATACCTTTAAAAATAGCTGGGTATTGTGGCAGGCACCTGTATTCCCAGCTACTTGGGAGGCTGAGGCAAGAGAATCATTTGAGCCCTAGAGTTTGAGGTTGCCGTGAGCTAAGACACCTTACCACTCCACTGAGGGCAGCAAAGTGAGACTTTGTCTCAAAAAAAAAAAAAAAAATTGCTCTTTTTAAGCTACCTACCTATCTAGTCCTTTTGTTTGAGAATGGAATTTTTATGTACATGTAAGAAATGTGTCGTGCATTCAGAAGAATGTACCAAAGGTATGTATCCAGTAAAAAGAGAAATAAAACATACATGTATCCCTTTGACTTTAGAACTCTCAGAAACAAAATCTTCCCACATTTTGCAGCATTCGCAGCAAAAAAAAAACAAACCCAAACCCAGCTTGTTTGAACACCTATAGGCATTGTTCACAGACAAAAGGTTAAGAAGTAGAAAATTTCACATATATGTTTATACCCATTACTTAGACCTTTATTTTGATCATCCTCTTGCCTTTCTCTGTAGTTTTATTTCTGATATATCCAGTCCTGTCTTAGTCATACATTGTTTAGTTACGAAACAGAATAGGTAAGTTCAGGGCATTTTGTGTGTGTCTGTATCATCAATTCTTGTTATATGTGCTAGTTGTGTTCTATAAAGTTATGAATGCCAAATTAGCTAATATTGAACCTCTGTTGCTAGAATAGTATAAGGTTAGGTTCCCACAAACCTCTAATCACAATTTTTTTTTTTTTGAGACAGAGTCTCAAGCTGTCACCCTGGATAGAGTGCTGCGGCATCTCAGCTCACAGCAACCTCCAATTCCTGGGCTCAAGCCAGTCTCCTGCCTCCGCCTCCCAAGTAGCTGGGACTACAGGCGCCCGCTGGCCACTTTTTGTTTGCAGCCACCATTGTTGTTTGGTGGGCCTGGGCTGGACTCGAACTCACCAGCTCAGGTGTACAGAGCTGGTACCTTAGCCACTTGAGCCACAGGCGCCAAGCCTGATCACAATATTTTTGTTAGCAATTAGTCTATAACCTTGTTTTATGTACCTTTCTGTTGAAAGTCACTTTATTGTATATTGTTGATTTATTAACATTGAACTCATGGCGAACAACACTGTAACTCATGCCTGAACGAAGCTTATCTAACACACATATTTTCTCCGTAAGACAGATCACAGGCATGTAGTGCTTAGGAACACTGGGTCCTAACCCTAGCCCTCACCCAAGGGCCCTGAACACTTCAGCACCATGCTTCAAGGCCATTTTAAATAACAAAATCACCAACAAACAGCACAAAAAGGTAAAAATCATGGTGCTAAGTAAACCATTAAAAGAACACTTGTTTACAGAATGAGGGCAGAAACAATTTTACAGAGCATTGCCTCCTATGACATAAGCTGGAGACCTCAGCTGGGAACAAGGGCATCAAGGCCACTTAAACTTTATGATGCTCCCCCTGTGCATGTACTGGCATGATGTGAAGGCACTGCAAGTATTGATTTATACTCCACTGAAAATGGAGTATAATATTGGAGCGACAACTTAGAAATTTCACTGCTTCTCAAAGAACTTTTACCCATCTTTCATCTTCAGCAGTTCTCTCTAATCCTAGTTCCAGCACTACCTGATAGACATTCTGTTGAAACTTCATTTTAAATTGGGTTGTTTCTTAGCTTTACCCTTTGCCCTTATTACAACTCAGCTTTTTCTAGTCTCCTAATTTGATTACCTAACTCTCCTTTCTAGCTTCCAAAATTTTATTGCTATTTACTTCTATTCTCTTTGTCCTTGTGAATTTGGGTTTTTTATGTCAATTTTATTACAAAAGTTTAAGTTTTAGGAACAAAATCAGATTCTATCTTAGGACTATTCTAGACTTTATTTTGATAAAATTATGGTTGAGTCACAAGTACCATTGTCCAGTGCACAGCAGTTCAATGCAGTAGCTCTAGCCACATCAGCATTTGAAATGTGGCCAGCGCAATTGAAGAACTGAATTTAAAACTTTATTTAGTTTTAATAAATTACATTTAGACCAGGTGCAGTAGTTCACACCTGTAATCCTAGCACTTTTGGAGACCAATGTGGTAGGATTGCTTGCTTGAGGTCAGAAGTTCGAGGCCAGCCTGAGCAAGAATAAGACAACCCATCTCTACAGAAAAATAGAAATATTAGCCAGGTATGGTAGAATGTGCCCATAATCCCAGCAACTTGGGAGGTTGAGATTGGCAGAGGGGAACCCAGGAGTTTGATGTTGCAATGAGCTATGATGGACGTCACTATACTCTAGCCAGGGCAACAGAGCAAGACTGAAAAAAAATTAATTAAAAAATAAGTTATATTTAAATAGTCCCCTATGTCTAATGGCTTTCATATTGGACAGCACTATTCCAGTATTAGTGAAGGAAAAGTTGGAATATAAGTACTAGTCAGTATATCTACCACTAGAAGATTTTTTTGTCCTGTTTCCTTCGTTCTGCTTTATTCATATCAGTATGGAGTCTTGGATTACTGGGGTTGCTAGGTCACCCACGAAAACAGAATAACCTGAATTTCCCTACTAGGGTCATACTGCTCAGAATCATGGCTGGAAGTGTTCATAGGTGAAAGGAAGAAGCATGAATAATATTTATATTAAAGTCAATTTTTTAAGTTTTGCATAATTATACTGTATTTGTTAGGAGGGTTTTGGGGGAGAAGGGGCTTTGTCTTAAGATAGGGTCTCACTCTGTTGCCCAGGCTGGAGTGCAGCGGTGCAGTCATAGCTCACTGCAACCTCCAACTCCCAGGCTCAAGCAATCCTTCCAGCTCAGTCTCCCAAGTAGCTAGGACTACAGGTGTATGCCACCATGGCCAGCTAATTTTTTGTAGAGATGGGGTCTAGCTGTGTTGCTCAGGCTGGTCTTAAACTCCTGGGCTCAAGCAGTCCTCCTCCTTTGACCTCCTAAGGTGCTGCAATTACAGGACTGAGTCACCATGCCTGGCCGTTATAATGTATTTGAATACCTCGGTTTATTTCATACTCATTTCAAACCATATAAGCACTGTCCATTTCCCTCATTTTGTCTTCATGCTTAATCCTTTCCTTCTTCCCTTTCCATACTGTTGTGTATCACTCTCAGTGATACATCTCTCCCAAAGAGCAGATCAGCCTAACTAACTGTTTATTATAACTTTCAGTTCGTATGTCTCATTATCACTTCAAACTAAACATACCTGAAATGGCTAGCATGCATTCTAAACCAGACATAAACTGTGCCTCTTTTTTCCCATTGCTAGAGTAGTCTCTATATTTTGTATCAATTATTTTAGTCCTTTCAAGAGTTTTACGTCTGCTGTAGGTCCTGTTAGTTAAAAATTCATGAAAGAACTAGAGCACATACAAAGAAAAGTAACCTAACAGTTGAAGGTAGAATTTGGAGGACGTATTAGATTTTAAATTTGTTAGCCTAGAAAAGAGGAAAAAGGGACTTCTTGTGTAGGGTGGGTTTGGGAGACTGGATTTAGAGTCTTCCTTTATGTGTAGGGGACATTGGAACAAAGGGATTTGAAGGTGTATATTTAGTGTTTTGAAGAGGAGACATTAAAACTTCAGAAACTGCTTGGTCTCTCAAGAGTTGTGTGAGGGTGAGGGTATTATACTCCCTTAACCAGAAGGGGTCATCTTTCATCTTATATGTTGGCTATGTTTCTATAAATCTCTGTCCAGTAGTCATCATATTGTATTTTATTTGCTTATCTACTCCTTTATTCCCCATTAAGCCTAAAGCACTTTGCTATAAGTGCTCAAATTTTTGTTGATAGTCAATGCGAAATGGTCTCCTGAAAGAGATCTAGAACAAGTCTTTTCCCAGTACAATAGAAAGAGCTGTCATATGTCTTACTTGACTGAGAATCCATCACAAATACAAGTGCAGACATTTCTAGCTCAAATATCATTAAACACACGTTAACAAGTAGTATGTTTTCTGCGCCATCCTTATACATCTTGGGATACATTAAAGATTTCCACTTTTCTGGAAGGTCTTCCCCACAAACAGTTGCAGAAAATCAGTATAAAAGTGATTAAATAACAGACCAAGAGGTTCCAAGGGGGGAAAAACCCCACTAAATATGTTTTACCTTTTATTTGTTTGAAATGACATTCTTCTTTCATAAATATGTAGTCTATCTTTACAGGCTAGAAGTTGTTTCCTGCTATTATACATTATTGGCCAAGTATATAGTGCTTTCTGAACAGCTCCTAGAGCCTGTTGTTAGTGCCCGTTAGTGCAGTCTTTATAGCACCTGTAAGTTGTCTACCATGCCCAGATTATACACCATAAGCACTTAGCTAGAAACTCAGTGATTAGTTTATACAGGAATTTAACAAGTGTAGGATATAGACTCCAACTCTGGGAACCACAGAAAGGTATTTTTATTCCTTGTATTTACTAGATCTGACTATTTTATTCATTATACTTCAGCATAAAACCAGCCATCTTGCCACCAAAAGTCATCTTGCATACTTCTTTACGTTGAGATGGGGTAGAGAATTTGTCATGTTTTTTTTTTTTTTAGTGAAACATCTTAAACATAAAGAAGTAAGGCATTGCAGATATTGACTAATTCTACTTTGTACCCTTTTTTGATTCCATTCATTTTACTTCCCTTTCTCCCTGCCTCTCACAGGTCATCACTTTTTGCTGGTGATGTGTGTACTACCCATCCACATTTCAGTGTATTTTCCTCCTAAATATATGTCCAAAAGCAATTATGTAGTATTGTGTTGTGCATTTTTTAATTTATATAACTTCCTATATGATAAGTATTCTTTTGCAACTTGTTTTTGTGGGGATTTATACATGTTGATATATGTAAGTTTGTTTTTTGGGAGTATAGCATTCCAATTCCAGTATTTCATTAGATGTATGATGTCATGTGTCATGGGTTGTTGATTCCCATGTATGAAGATATATTTATGCCAAATTTCTTTATATGTTTGAAAAAACTAAAAATTGTGTATTTGAAAAGTATATTGATTTGTTATCCTACTTTGATTTGAAGGGGTGACATACAACACAATTTTCTAGCTTATTAAAATTTTAAATAAAGGAGATGGTAAGGTTTTAAAATGCTTACCCATATGGCACATGGCTTTTCAGAGTTAAGAAAACACTACTATAGAATAAGAACTTATAAAATAGTGACATTAGGTAGAGCTGTGTTTGTGGTTATATGAAAAGAAATAAATCTAACTACTTGCCTCATGAATAATTCTTCAACCTCAGAGTTCTATGCTAAAGAAGCTATGTAGTTGGTAAAATTAAGGTCTCAGGAAATAAAAAGTTGAGTGAAAAATAATAAGCAGGACATTAAATATCTATCTCTATACCATAATAAAAAGTTCTGAAAGCACCTTCACCCCTCTTTTCTGGGGGGGAAAAGATTTCTGTCAGAAGTTCTGTTTTATTTTAATCACTGGTTTGCCACTTAATGGCTGTGTGCCTTTGGAACAAGTATCTGTGTGCTTCAGGTTTATTCACTGACTCAATAAATAGTGAAGTGACCAGATTGGCTCTTGAGGGAACATTGTTAGGTAGAGGTGATTTGAGGGAGATTATCTTCTGCCTCATTGTCTTTCTTAAGTATTTTAATTTGCCATACCATCCCTTAAAAGTTTGAAGTTTAGACAGCACCTGTAGCTCAGTGGAGGCACCGGCCACATATACCTGGGCTGGTGGGTTAGAACCCAGCCTGGGCCAGCTAAAACAACAACAACTGCAACCAAAAAATAGTCAGGCATTGTGGTAGGTGGCTATAATCCTAGCTACTTGGGAGGCTGAGACAAGAGAATCGCTTAAGCCCAAGAGTTTGAGGTTGCTATGAGCTGTGAAACCACATAACTCTACTGAGGGTGACAACTTGAGACTCTGTCTCAAAAAAAAAAAAAAAGGTTGAAGTATAATGTATTTCTTAATAGGTGTTCTCTTCACTGTAAAATGCTGGTGCAGTAACTAGATACTTTCATAGAAATGAGAACTATCCCTAAAGATATAGTCTTTGGGGAGCGATAGCACTTAAACCAAGCTCTTTCTGCCTTTGCCCACAAACCTGCCTGCAAGGTTTTAAAAATAGCACAGTAGTTTTTATCTAGTATATATCATTTAAAGTAACTAAACTGAATTTTGCATGTATATGAAAATACTGGGTTTTATATTTCTGATTTCTGCAGTGTTATCACAGAACCATGGCTGACAGGGCATTTCTTAAAATGCTTTCTAGGCTTGGCGCCTATGGCTCAACCGGCAAAGGCGCCAGCCACGTACACCTGAGCTGGTGGGTTCGAATCCAGCCCGGGCCCACCAAACAACAATGATGGCTACAACCAAAAAATGGCCAGGTGTTGTGGCGGGCTCCTGTAGTCCCATCTACTTGGGAGGTAGAGGCAAGAGACTCGCTTGAGCCCAGGAATTGGAGGTTGCTGTGAGCTGTGATGCCACAGCACTCTATTCAGGGTGACAGCTTGAGGCTCTGTCTCAAAAAAAACAAAACAAAACAAAAAAAACTGCTTTCTAGGGCAGTGCCTGTGGCTCTGCCAGTAAGTAGGGTGCCAGCCCCATATACTGAGGGTGGCGGATTCAAACCTGGCCCCTGGCCCTGGACAAACTGCCACAAAAAATAGCTGGGCGTTGTGGCGGGTGCCTGTAGTCCCAGCTACTCAGGAGGCTGTGGTAAGAGAATGGCCTAAGCCCAGGAGTTGGAGGTTGCTGTGAACTGTGTGAAGCCACCGCACTCTATTGAGGGTGATAAAGTGAGACTCTGTCTCTACCAAAAAAAAAAAGAACCAAACTGCTTTCCACCCAACTACCTTGTTACTTGTTTCAATTTGCAGCCCAGCTCTCCTGGGCTCATATTGCCACCTGGTGGCCTACTTCTAGTACTTGGTGTGGCATTTGTATCTAGTTGGGTTTTTTCCTTCTGTAGGAAACAAGTACCTGCTGTTCATCTCTCTCTTTTTTTTTTTTTTTGCAGTTTTTGGCCAGGACTGGGCCACCACCTCTGGCTTATGGGGCCGGCGCCCTACTCCTTTGAGCCACAGGCGCTGCCTTGTTCATCTCTTCTTTAATCCTCTCTACTTTCAGTTTTCAGAAATTCTTATATCAAGAAGTCTGTTATAGATATACATTAATCTCTTTTTGAGCTCTTATCTAATTCCTCTAGGAAATGTCTCCTCTTTTCATTATTCAACAGATATTTATTGAATCCCTACAATACAAGGCACTCCTTATATACCTCCTCTTCCTTCATTTTATGAGTCAAAAAACAATTCTAATCATCGCTGAGTATAATAGTAGATTGAGTGATATAGAAGCTTCTCTATTTCCAGATAAGAGGCTCTGAAAGGCAGTTCCCAAGCTCACTCATGAGCAAGTCAATTGTTACTGATAGGTTTCTGTTTGCAGGCCAGGAATACATTTCTACAAACAAGAGTGTACACCAGTGCATTAAAATCAAGCAAACCAGTAGTTTCAAAATGTACCAACTTTTTTTCTACTGAAAACTTTTAGAAATGCATTAAACTCCCTTCTTTAATAAAGTTTATGAAGAACTCTTTATTATTATTTTTTTTTAATGGGAAATTTGATTCTATTTAAAGAGCTGGGTGTCAGGCTTCCAACCACACATACAAACTGTAAATACTTTAAATTCCCACTCACCATATTCAGTGTCATCCAACCAGATCTTAGGTAGGAGCAGTGGGCAAAGCGCGACACATTAGATCAATAAAGCAAAGGCAGCTGACAACAATCTTGAGGGGCACTCTGGGCCCTGGACTTGTAAGGCTGGTGTGTAACCACCATCCTCTTCTATCAGTGAGCCACAATAGC
>CAUYON010165836.1:0-12758 GCA_963573935.1 Arctocebus calabarensis
AGACAGTTTCAGAACCCCAGCAAGACTCAATCCAAATAAAGCATCTCCTAGACACATTGTGATTAACTTTGCCAAAGTTAAGATGAAGGAGAAAATTCTGCAAGCAGCCAGATGTAAGAAAAGCATCACCTACAAAGGGAGAAATATCAGAATGACTGCAGATCTTTCAGCCAAAACATTTCAAGCCAGAAGAAGATGGTCATCAACCTTCA
Source organism: Arctocebus calabarensis (assembly GCA_963573935.1). Classification (NCBI taxonomy): domain Eukaryota; kingdom Metazoa; phylum Chordata; class Mammalia; order Primates; family Lorisidae; genus Arctocebus; species Arctocebus calabarensis. Next base: position 213 of record CAUYON010165836.1, read on the forward strand.
GTCTCCTAAAACAAAACAACTGCCAGCCCAGGATCCTCTATCCAGCTAAACTGAGTTTCATTTGTGTTGGAGAAATCAAATACTTTAATAACAGAGACCGGTTGAAGAAATTTGCCATAACTACACCAGCTCTCCAGGATATTCTCAGACCCATCCTCCATAATGACCAGTGCAATGCTCTATCTCCAAAGTAAACTCACCCAGAAAATTTTCAACAAAACCCAACTTCCACAGTGGTGAAAGGATTAAAAATGTCCACTGCAAGACACCCAAAACACAACCAGGCTTATCAGTTCTCTCAATTAATGTGAATGCTTTAAATTGAAACTCTGACCAGATATCTGTTGTATACAAGAATCTCACCTAACCTTAAAGGATAAAAATAGACTCAGGGTGAAGGGATGGCATTATATAATACAGGCAAATGGAAACCAGAAAAAAGCAGGGGTTGCAGTTTTAGTAGCAGATACAATTTGCTTTAAACCAACAAAAATAAAGAAAGATAAGGAAGGTCACTACTTAGTTGTCAAGGGAAACACCCAAAGTGAAGAGACTTTGATAATTAACATTTATGCACCCTACAAGAATGCTCCTCAATTCATAAAGCCAGACCCTAATGGACATGAACAACTTGGTATCTTCCTGCACTATAATAGTTGGAGGTTTTAACACCCCTTTCACAGTTTTGGATAGATCCTCCAAGAAGAAACTAAACAAAGAAATATTAGACTTAAACCTGACCCTAGAACAAATGGACTTTACATACCTCTACAGAACATTTTACCCTAACAAAACTGAATATACATTCTTCTTATCAACCCATGAGTCATCCTCCAAAATAGATCATATCCTAGGACAAGTCTAACCTCAGCAAATTTAAAAATGTAGAAATTATTCCTTGTTATCTTCTTGGACCACCATGGAATAAAAGTTGAACTCAAATAGCATTGGGAATCTTCATATTCAAACAAAGTCATGGAAGCTAAATAATCTTAGGCTGAATGATAGCTGGGTCAAAGATGAGATAAAGAAGGGAATCACCAAATTTTGGGGAAAAAATGACAATGAAGACACAAATTATCAAAACCTGTGGGATACTGCAAAGGCAGTCCTAAGGGAAATTTATAGCATTGGAAGCCTTCCTCAAGAAAACAGCAAGAGAGGAAGCCAACAACTTAATGGATCATCTCAAGCAACTGGAAAAGAAGAACAGTGCAACCCCAAACCCAGCAGAAGAAAATAAATAACCAAAATTAGGGCAGAATTAAATGAAATTGAAGACAAAAGAATCATTCAGAAGATCAACAAAACAAAAAGTTGGTTTTTTGAAAAGATTAACAAAAATGATAAAACTTGGTCATCCTAACCAGAAATAGAAAAGTAAAATCTCTAATATCGTTTATCAGAAATGATAAAGGAGAAATAATAACAGACACTTCAGAAATTCAAAAAATCCTCAATGATTACTACAAAAATCTCTATTGAAATATGAAAATCTGAAGGAACCTGGAAGCATGCCACCTTCCTAGACTCAAACAGAAAGAATTAGAAATCTTGCATAGACCTATATCAATCACTGAAATAGCATCAACAATATAAAATCTCCCTAAAAAGAAAAGTTCAGAACCAGGTGGCTTCACTTCCAAACTCAATCAAACCTTTCAAGAGGAACTAGTACCTATACTATACAATGTTTTCCAAAGCATAGAAAAAGAAGGAATACTTCCCAGCACATTCCATGAAGCAAATATCACCCTGATCCTCAAACCAGGAAAGGATCCAACAAAGAAAATTATAGTCCAATATCATTAATGAATATTGATGCAAAAATATTCCATAAGATCTTAGCAAACAGAATTCAACAACACATCAAAAAATTATACACTATGATCAAGTTGGTTTTATTCCAGAGTTACAGGGTAGGTTCAACATACACAAATCTATAAATATAATACATCATGTCAATAAAATAAAAAACAAAGACCATATGGTTTTCTCAATTGACGCAGAAAAAGCCTTTGATAATATCCAGCATCCTTTCATGATCAGAATTCTTAAGAAAACAGTCATAGAAGGGACATTTCTTAAACTAATAGAGGCCATCTACAGCAAACTGACAGCCATTATCATATTGAATGGTGTAAAATTGAAAACATTTCCACTCAGATCAGGAACGAGGCAAGGATGCCCGCTGTCTCCAGTGCTATTCAACATAGTAATGGAAGTCTTATCCATCACAATCAGGCAGTAGAAGGTGATGAAGTATCAAATAGAGTCAGAACAGGTCAAACTCTCACTCTTCACTGATGATATGATTCTATACCTGGAAAATCCCAGGGACTCAACTTCAAAACTCTTAGAAGTGATCAAGGAATACAGCAGCATCTCAGGATACAAAATCAATACAAGTCAGTAGCTTTTATGTATGCCAACAATAGTCAAGCTAAAAAAACAATTAAGGATTCTATTCCTTTTACAATAGCACCAAAGAAGATGAAATGTCTGGGAATTTACCTAACAAAGGACGTGAAAGATCTCTATAAGGAGAACTATGACATTCTGAGAAAAGAAATAGCTGAAGATGTTAACAGATGGAAAAACATACCATGTTCATGGCTGGGAAGAATCAACATGGTTTAAATGTCCATACTAACCAAAGCGATTTACACATTTAATGCAATCCCTATTAAAGTACCATTGTCATACTTTAAAGAACTTGAAAAAATAGTACTTTGTTTTATATGGAATCAGAAAAAACCTTGAATAGCAAATACATTACTCAGAAATAAGAACAAATCAGGAGATATCACATTGTCAGACTTCAGGATACACTATAAATCTATAGTGATCAAAACAGCATGGTACTGGCACAAAAACAGAGTGGTAGATTTATGGAACAGAATAGAGAACCAAGAGATGAACCCAGCTACTTACTGCCATTTGATCTTCAACAAGCCTATCAAAAATATTCAATAGGAGAAAAACTCCCTATTTAACAAATGGTGCTGGGTGAACTGGTTGGTGAACTATAGAAGACTGAAAGTGGACCCCACCTTTCAGCATTAACAAAATTAATTCTCACTGGAAAAAAGATTTAAACTTAAGACATGAAACTATAAAAATACTAGAAGAGAGTGCAGGGAAAACACTTGAAGAAATTGGCTTGGGAGAATATTGTATGAGGAAGACCCCCTGGGCTATTAAAGCAACACCAAAAAATACATTATTGGGATCTGATCAAACTAAAAAGCTTTTGCACAACCAAGAGCACAGTAAGTAAAGCAAACAGACAACCTTCAGAATGGGAGAAAATTTTTGCAGGTTATGCAACAAAGGTCTGATAACTAGAATCTACAGAGAACTCAAACTAATCAATAAGAAAAGAATAAATAACCCCATTTCTATGTGGGCAAGAGACTTGAACAGATGAAGACAGGCGCATGGCCTACAAACACATGAAAAAAATGCTCATCATCCTTAATCATTAGAGAAATGCAAATCAGAACCATTTTGAGATATCATCTAACTCCAGTAAGATTAGCCCACATCACAAAATCCCAAAACTACAGATGTTGGCATGGATGCGGAGAGAAGGAATGCTTCTACACTGTTGGTAGGAATGCTAGCTAATACGACCTTTTTGGAAAGAAGTTTGGAGAACACTCAAGGAACTAAAAGTAGACCTACCATTCGATTCTGCAATTCCTGTACTAGGTATATACTCATACTCAGATGATCAAAAATTATTTTACAGGACGGCGTCTGTGGCTCATCGAGTAGGGCACCGGCCCTATATACTGAAGGTGGCAGGTTCAAACCTGGCCTCAGGTGAACTACAAAATAAAAAAATAGCCGGGCGTTGTGGTGGGCGCCTATAGTCCCAGCTACTCAGGAGTCTGAGGCAAGAGAATCACCTAAGCCCAGGAGTTGGAGATTGCAGTGAGCTGTGATGCCACAGCACTCTACCGAGGGCGATAAAGTGAGACTTTGTCTCTACCAAAAAAAATATTTTACAACAAAGACCTTTGCACCAGAATTTTTATTGCAGCCCAATTCATAATAGTCAAGACATGGGAACAGCCCAAGTGCCCATTGACCCATGGATGGATTAACAAATTGTGGTATGTGTATACCACGGAATACTATGCAACCATTAAAAAAGATGGAGACTTTATATCTTTTATGTTTACCTGGATGGAGCTAGAACATATTCTTCTTAGCAAAGTTTCTCAAGAATGGAAAAAAAGGTATCCAATGTACTCATTATTACTATGAAATCTATATATAACCACCTACATACTCATACGAATGGCAAAACATAACTATAGCCAGAAAGTAGAAGGGAAAAGGAGAGAGAGGTAAAGGGAGGGGGGATATGGGAGGAGGAAGGGCATTTGGGAGGACCTCACTTAATGTGCATGATGCAATGGTACATTTCAAAACTTTTAAGAAATGGTATAATTGTGATGGATGTGTTACTTAGTTCAATGTAAGCATTTCACATTGTGTATTGAAGCAGTTCCCTGAACTCAATAAATACATCAATGTACAAAGTTAATGATTTAATAAAAAATAATTAAGAAAAAAAAATAGCTGGGGGGCAGTGCCTGTAGCTCAGCAAATAGGGTGGCGGCCACATATACCAAAGGTGGCGGGTTCAAAGCCAGCCTCAGCCGAACTGCAAAAACAGAAAAACAGCTGGGCATTGTGGCGGGCGCCTGTACTCCCAGCTACTCGGGAGACTGATGCAAGAGAATCGCCTAAGCCCAGGAGTTGGAGGTTGCTGTGAGCTGTGATGCCACGGCACTCTATCCAAGGTGACAGCTTAAGGCTCTGTCTCAAAAAAAATAAAAAGAACTTGAATGCAGTTGATACACCATTCCCCCTTGGGTCACTGGCCTCAAGTATAAAAATATGCTTAAATATTTATGGAATTCTGTTGCTTGAAAACCTAGTGCCAACGTATGACTATTATTAATCACGTAATATTCTAGCCATATTTTGAAGAAAATCTTAGCAAAATTTGAATTTTATTCAAGTATAGTATGTAGTTGGGTGTCAGCATTCAAAGACTGAATGCTAGCCTAACCAACATTGGGTCATGGTTAGTACATTGGACTTCCAACTCAGATGGCCCCTTCATAGCCCCTAAAGCCCTGATGCCATCAACCGTGGCACCTTAGTATGCTGGATAGGCTACGATTAAGCCAATCACCACAATTAGTAGTTGCCAAATCACCATGAGACTTTTAGCAATTCAATAAACTTCTCATTTTAGTTCCTTTTCTGTTAGATGAGGAAATTCAGATTGTTACCTATCAAGTAGAATCTTGACAAAATGCTCCAGGGTTTGTGGCAGGTAAATTAACTTTATGTAAGTTCCCTTGTCTTCCAAATCTCCAAATTCTAGGACAGCTGATATCCTTGCAATTGTTTGTAATACCCAGTGTGATCAAAAACATTTTTGTTTTCTACTGATTTACAAAGTAAGATTAAATCTCAAATTTGGATGGTTGAGAATGTATAAGAAAGAATCTATTTTCTTTCCTCCTTCCCTCCCCTCATTCTCCTTCTTTCCACCCCTGTCATTTTCTCTCTCCTTACACAAATAATAGACATGTATAAATTATGCTTTTCTCATGTTGAAATGGCCCAGTTTTGCCACTGTTGAACTGATAGATAGTTTCTATGTTAGGTTTTCTCAATGTAATTTACGGTGATTTCACAACAGGGGATGTATGAAAGTCCTTGGTTCCTAGTCTACTGACATGAAAAAAACTTTTGAAGTTGCTTAAAAAGCAGATTTCTAAGCCAGAAACTCTGGGAGTAGGACCTAGGGATCTTTGTTTTTTAAAAAGCACACTGGTGATTCTGAAACTTTAGGTGCTTCAGAATCACTGCTCTGGGGTTTTGGGAGAGTTGGCTCTGAGGTTCCTCTCGAGCCCTGTGTTTCTGGTTTAGATCTGGTTTGACCTTTGTCAGGTTGTTGGGGGAAAACAGAGTTCTTCAGAGTAGACCTTGACCCCTTCACCTGAAATGTTCTGCTCTGTTAGTTCTGAGTTTCTGCATTAAAGTGGTCCTCTTTCTGTATTTACTTGTCTTGCTGAATACTGAACATTTATAAAATGCCCCAAACTATACCTTTCCTCTTCTCGGGCCTAAATGGGCTGCCATCTATGTGTTCTATGAATTCACCTGATGATAACTCAGGGTACAGAGTTAGCTATTTAAAACTTAATATGAGGGAGGCGCCTGTGGCTCAAAGGAGTAGGGCGCTGGCCCCATATACTGGAGGTGGTAGGTTCAGACCCAGCCTCGGCTAAAAAAAAAAAAAAAAATGCAAAAGAAATGAAAAACATAATATGAAAGGGGATTAGATAGGATAATTTTGTGTTTAACTATACATCTATATCCTTACGTAAGTGTATTTGAAAGCAAAAATTCATCTCTCAGGCTCAGCGCCTATAGTTCAGTGGTTAGGACACTGGCCATATACACTGGGACTGGTGGGTTCGAACCTGGCCTGAGCCTGATAAACAACAATGACAACTACAACAAAAAAAATTGCCTGTTGTTTTGACGGGTGCATAAGAGTTTGAGGTTGCTGTGAGTTGTGACGCCACAGTACTCTATTGAGGGTGACATAGTGAGACTCTCACAAGTTTTGGACTTACGTAAAATTTGTAATATTTCTTAGGCTTTGTGGAAACCCATTATTGTAGGGATTGCCCACTTAAAGCTGATAAATACTACCCAGGTGTCTCTGAAAACTTTGTCTCCCAATCAGACTTTACCTCTGTCTTCTTACCAAAGACATAGGTGCCTTTAGTTTTCATTCAAGTTATTTTTTAGAATTTGTGCTATTAAGTAGTCCACTGAAGCAAGGACCACATTCTTGAATATGGAGAGATAAATCAACCTTTTGATTCAGAGAGTAGACAGAGAAGCATGTGTTACGTGCCTGATTCTGTTCTAGGTACTTTATATGACTTAACAACTTTGCAGGTAATCTCCCTACTTAGAGAAGCAGCAGAATCTGTGGGGTTAAGAGTCTGACCCAAGATCATATAGCTTGTGAGAAATGGAAGTAGGATTTAAAAATGGGATTTGAACCCATTTCTGTTAGGCTCCCATACATAAGTTTCCCCCTACTTCAGGGAAGAGAGGGTGGCAGCAATGTCCTTCATTTCCAGGTGGCAGAAGGGAAGAGCCCAATAGAGTGCCTGACCCCAGGTCACAGAGAGTTCAGATGGGCAGAGCTCCATGTTTCTTCATTCTCTTTTCCTAGTCCCTGCTTTGTCTGCACTTCACTCTCAACAAAAAAGGCTGTATAATAAAACTCCCAATTAGAGAATTTGGCAGAAATATTAAATACTTATCAAAATAATAGTGGTACCTCTCAAAGAAGAGAACTCTCAAAAAATGTGTTACACGGGCAGCGCCTATGGCTCAGCGAGTAGCGCGCCGGTCCCATATACAGAGGATGGCGGGTTCAAACCCAGCCCCGGCCAAACTGCATCAAAAAATAGCCAGGCGTTGTGGTGGGCACCTATAGTCCCAGCTACTCGGGAGGCTGAGGCAAGAGAGTCGCCTAAGTCCAAGAGTTGGAGGTTGCTGTGAGCTGTGACCCCACAGCACTCTACCAAGAGGGATAAAGTGAGACTCTGTCTCTAAAAACAAAAAATGTGTTATATGTGCCTTTTTTGTCAAAGGACAAGGATAAACCTTGTCTTCAGGCAAGCACCCACTTGTGCTTGCAGAGGTTTTAAGCCTCTCTGAGCAGAGCTGCTGTGCATCGAGCATGTGGAGATTTCTGTGACCATGTTAGAATGGCACAGATTGAGGCCTGCAGGGCACTCTTTTTCTTTTAATGTTTTCTTTTTTTTTTGAGACAGAGCCTCAAGTTGTCCCCCTAGGTAGAGTACCGTGGCATCACAGCTCACAGCAACCTCCAATTCCTGAGCTCAAGTGAGTCTCCTGCCTCCGCCTCCCAAGCAGCTGAGACTACAAGCACCTGCCACAACGCCCGGCCATTTTTTGGTTACAGCCGTTGTTGTGGTTTGGTGGGCCCGGGCTGGATTCGAATCTGCCAGCTCAGGTATACGTGGCTGGCGCCTTAGCCCGTTGAGCCACAGGTGCTGAGCCTCTTTTAACGTTTTCTTGTAGAAATTTTCAAATACAGTCAGTCCCTGGGTTTTGAATGAGATAGGTTCTATAGGTTTGTTTTTAAGTTAGATTTGTATATAAGTTGGAATGGGTACATTTACCTATTACTTGTAATAGCTCTGTTTGTAAGTGTGAGTCATATCAGCCAAATGTTTTTAACTTGGGGACTTTCTCCAACAACCTCCGTCCATGAGTGAGTTGTACATAGGTCAGATGTTTGTAACTTGAAGGCTGCTTGTCCATAAAGAAGTTGGAAGAGCAGCATGGTCAGCCCCGCGCCCCCCTCTTTACCTGCCCCAGCATCCTTCAAGCCTGCCACCCGTGTGCTATTTACCTTATGTGCTTTTTCCCTCAGGAGGTTGTTTCTTTTTTTTCTTTGTAGAGACATAGTCTCACTTTGTGGCACCTCTTGTGGCATCATAAAGCTCACAGCAAAAGCTCACAGCAACCTCCCAACTCCTGGACTTAGGTAATTCTCTTGCCTCAGCCTCCGGAGTAGCTGGGACTACAGGTGCCTGCCACAATGCCCACGTATTTTTTTGTTGCAGTTTGGCCGGGGCTGGGTTTGAACTTGCCACTCTTGGTATATGGGGCCCGGCGCCCTACCCCTTGAGCCACTCCCTCAGGAGTTTTTTGTTGTTGTTGTTGTTGTTTTGAGGCAGAGCCTCAAGCTGTCACCCTGGATAGAGTGCTGTGGCATCACAGCTCACAGCAACCTCCAATTCCTGGGCTCAAACGAGTCTCTTGCCTCTGCCTCCCAAGTAGCTGGGACTACAGGCACTCGCCACAACACCCGGCCATTTTTTGGTTGCAGCCATCATTGTTGTTTGGCGGGCCCGGGCTGGATTCGAACCCTCCAGCTCAGGTGTACGTAGCTGGCACCTTAGCCTGTTGAGCCATAGGCGCCGAGTCCCCTCAGGAGTTTTTAAAAGTAATTTCTAGTTACATCATTTCACAAAATATTCTCTCTCTCTTTTTTTTTCTTTTAGCAAGAAAAGAAAGGAAGGTTTATTAACTATGCACAACTTTGAGGGGTACCAGTTGCCTCTTGGAATTCTAAAATGTTGGGGTTTCAGGCAACTGCCTGGGCCCTCAGTTCTTAGAACACTCTTAGCTGAAAAATGACCAGACCCCCAAAGTAGGCGAGTATGAAACAAAGTTTATCAAGGCTTACCGGGCACCCAAAATACAGGCTTACCGGGCACAGCAACATACAGGCTTGTCAGGCACAGCGAGATACAGGCTTACAGAACAAGATATGTTCACCATAGACAGCCAGCGGCCCCCATTGTCACAACGAAGAAAAGGCCAGGAGACCTTTACAGAGGATTCTTTTTTTTTTTCTCTATACATATACATGTGTTTATTTGGTTTCTACATTTTACTTTCACAAAATTAAAAGGCTTAAAATTTAATAACAGTAACAACGTTTAAGATAAGAACTAGAAACAAAAACCTCATAAAGAACGAACGAAGATAAATACATTCAGAAAAGAAATCAGACAATGGCTGCAACGAAAAATTGAACAATAATAATAATGCAAAAAAGTAACATTCAGATTGTCAGATAAGAGTATGTCTATTGGGCGGCACTGGCCCCATATGCCGAGGGTGACGGGTTCAAACCCGGCCTCGGCCAAACTGCAAAAACAGAAAAATAGCCGGACGCTGTGGTGGGCGCCTGTAGTCCCAGCTACTCGTGAGGCTGAGGCAAGAGAATCGCCTAAGCCCAAGAGCTGGAGGTTGCTGTGAGGAGTGTGACGCCATGGCACTCTACCAAGGGCGATAAAGTGAGACTGTCTCTACAAAAAAAAAAAAAAAAAAAAGAGTATGTCTATCATAGAATGCTTTGACTCTGAAGTTCAATGTGGCGTCATCGGTTAACTTCTCACTATTTTTTTTTTCAGCGTCTCAAAAAATAGGCTACTAATATTTTTAAATAAAAATAGAAGATAATTTCAAAACACAGGATCCTTGAAAAAAAATAACTTATTCTCTGGCTAAGGATAATAGAGCCTTGAGAAAAAAAATTTAGCTACCATCGATTAAGTGCCTAATTATGTACCAAGTACTATGTCAAATACTTTGTATTTAATGCTCACAAATAGCACGTGATATAGGTGCTATTATTATTTCCCATTTGCAGAAGAGGCAGCTAAAGCGCCTAGAATTCAGTGATTTGCCTTAGTTTAAGTGCCTGACTGCAGGTTCACGGGTGGGAAGCGGCATGGCAGGATTCACGCCCAGGGAGTCTGAGTGCTGCTCTCTGTCCAAGCCTTGTGGTTGCTTATAACCCCAGAAGAGTGTTCTCCTGTTCCGATCATCCAGCCCCGCCATGTTTACCACAGCATAGCAGTCAGGAATTTCTTTTTGTTTATAATGCCCGCAGCAGGATCAAGCAGTATCCGTGTTTCTTGTTGGTGTTGGGAGGATAGTAAAACTGGGGCTGGGGTAGGCAGGATTGGATGAAGTCAAGAGCTGAAGACCAGCCTGAGCAAGAACAAAACCTCTACAAAAAACAGAAAAACTAGTTGGCGTTGTGATGGACTCCTATCATCCCAGCTATTCAGGAGGCTGAGGTGGGAGGATATCTTGAGCTCAGGAGTTTGAGATTGCAGTCAGCTGTAATGATTTGCCACAGCACTCTAGCCTGGGTAATAGAGCAAGACTCTGTCTCCAAAATCAAACCAACAACAAAAATAGTAAGAGGAGAGTGTGGGGATGTGGAGTAGGATGATAGGAGGGCGAAACGAGAGATGGAAAGTGGTGTGATGGAAGTATTGTGGCACTTCTAAATTTACCCTGTCACTGCATTCTTGTTACCCTTTTATAATTGTTCACCTTCAAAGATGCTATTATTTTACCTAAGTGGAAACACAAAGTAGGGAAGGGAGTGCATAGTGTGATTTTTTTTCCTTGAGCCCTTAAGTCTTCTCGGACAGTCCCTACTGGCAGTAGCAGTGGTCTTAAACGCCTTTCTGCAGTAGCAGAGCTGTAAGTGGCCCGTGTCCTATTTGTGCCTTTGCCTGTTTTTCTTTTCTCTGTTGGCGAGGCAGTGGGCAACTTTCTAGAGTATTCTAATCTCTGCTTTTGTAGGACACTGGGAGATGAGGGTGCTGTGCCTTTGTTTTCCCTCTAACACTCTGCACACATCCGCTGTGTGACTTGGAATTGGAAGCTCAGGTTCTTTGCTTGTTTTCCAGGCAAACCCTGAGAGGAAACCAGGGCACAGTCTGGTTCTTCATCACCCTGCTCCGCCCCATCTGCCTTTCCATATTTCTCTTTTACTCTCTTTCCACTTACCTTCTTCCACCCTTTCTCCTCTCAACTCAAAGTAGGGAGCTGAGTCCTCTGCAATAGTTCAGAGACATCTGAATTGGTCTTATGACACTGTACCTGTGAGAGTCGCACGTGCCACTTGATTTGAGTCTGGGTGCTTTTTAAGGGGGCCCATACACTGGAGACCTGGGGTCAGGGGGGCTGATCTGGGACTAGTTGGTAATAGTGGAAGGAGCAGAGGTCTAAAAATTAAACTTGGGTTCTGATCCTTGTTGGGCCACTTACCGCCTGTGACCTTAGGTCTCGTCTTATTCTGAGTTCCTGTAAAATAACTAGGTCTCGAAGTCTGTTTCACTTTTAATATTTTATGATTATGAAATTTGGAATTGCTTAATCTTTATCACCAAGGTCATCGTAACTTTTGATTGAAGAAGAGATAGAAATATTAACTCTCTTGGCTCGGCGCCTGTGGCTCAACGGGCTAAGGCGCCAACCACGTACTCCTGCACTGGCGGGTTATAATCCAACCCGGTCCCGCCAAACAACAATGACGGCTGCAACCAAAAAAACAGTCGGGCGTTGTGGCAGGCGCCTGTAGTGCAGCTACTTGGGAGGTGGAGGCAAGAGACTCACTTAAGCCCAGGAATTGGAGGTTGCTGTGAGCTGTGATGCCACAGCACACTATCCAGGGTGACAGCTTGAGGCTCTGTCTCAAAGAAAAAAAAAAAGAAAGAAATAATTAACTCTCTTAATTGTCAGGGCCCAGGACTGGCCAGGTCTCGGGCCCGGCTTAACTAGGTTCCAGATGGGGACCGCTAAGTTACCTTGCTCAGAAACAATTTCTCTGAGGTGCCTGAGGGCTATCTACTTTAGCAGGAGAAATAGAGTGTCTTAGAGGGCGGCTCCTGTGGCTCAGCGAGCAGGGCGCCGGCCTCATATACCGAAGGTGGCGGGTTCAAGCCCGGCCTCAGCTGAACTGCAAAAACAAAAAAATAGCCGGGCGCTGTGGCGGGCGCCTGTTGTCCTAGCTACTAGGGAGGCTGAGGCAAGAGAATCGCTTGAGCCCAAGAGCTGGAGGTTGCTGTGAGCAGTGTGACGCCA
>CAUYON010165840.1:0-28520 GCA_963573935.1 Arctocebus calabarensis
CAGAGAGTGGGTGAGGATGTCCCCAGGCAACTGAGTGGCCGTACTTTGCTGCTCCAGACTTCACCCCAACATGCAGAGACATGGAATTCAGAGGGGCCTCGGGGTCTGCTTGGATCTGCCTCTTGCTCCAGGTGACCTTGGGCTAGGACAGCATGGGTCTCAGTTTCCCCACTTAGCATGGGCACTTGTACCACACATACCAAGCACATATGTTGTGTTAGGAAAACATGAGTTATTCCTTGTCCCAGACACCTGGGACAGTGCTTAGCATACTGGGCAAATGGCACATGGACATTACGTTCCTGTGTCTGGTGTTTCCTGTCTCAGGAGGGTGGCAATCCTGCCAATGAGCTTTGGTGTCTGATTTGGTGACTGGGTCACCCTACAGGAACCAGGGAAAGAGACAGGGTGGCGTGGAGGTGACCACCGACACCCGCTGTGTTGGTCAGATGTGACTTTGTGTGGCAGGCCTTGGAATGCTAATACCTGCTTAGGCAAAAGAGAATTCCTAGAACTCAGAGTTCTGTAGGGAATATACCTGAGGACTTTAACTAAGCAACCAAATCCAAGTGTTCATGCTGCCAATATTGTTTCATGCCCAGAAAATATTTCTTTTATATTCATGCTAATAAAACTATTTACTTGAGGCCAGGTGCGGTAGCTCATGCCTGTAATCCTAGCACTCTGGGTGGCTGAGGTGGGTGGGTTGCCTGAGCTCAGGAGTTTGACATCAGCCTGAGCCAGAGCCAGACCTCGTCTCTAAAAGTAGCTGGGCATTGTGGTGGGTGCCTGTAGTCCCAGCTACTCGGGAGACAGAAGGTCGATTGAGCCCAAGAGTTTGAGGTCGCTGTGAGCTGTGATGCCACAGCACTCTCCAGGGTGAAAAAGTGATAATCTTTTTAAAAAAAAAAGAAAAAAAAGAAAAAGAAAAGAAAGAAGGAAAAAAGAAAAATACATACTTGAAATCCTTTATGGCACCTTATTGCAAAGGCAAAAACATGTCAATTATAAAATATTAGGTACCTTACATGAGAGGCATACGAGGCCGAAACTTATTTTGGAATTGCTGGAATTTCCTTTGTCTTCCCTGTTGTCACCATGTCTGAAAGACAAAGAGCTAGTTAATTTCTGGGTGATAGCCACATTTATAAGATTTAATGACACTCAAAAATGCCTTTGAAAACTGAAGTGCAGCTAAGAAAAAAAAAATCAAGCCCGCCTGCATTTGACAACACTTCTAATGGCTCTAAACAAGACGGAATCGATCATGCTGTTATTTAGAATTTATGTTGTACTTTACATTTTCTACATGGTTGACAACCTCGAGTGGCTCATTACAGGACCTTTGGGTGACCAACCAGTTTGGGGAAACTGAGGCAGAGCAGTGTGGGAGCCCCCGGCAGCCTTCTGGCCTCAGGGTGCAGGGAGCATGTGAGCGCACTTGCTTTGACTCCTCATCCGTTTTTGCTGAGTCCACATGCAGCCTCCTGGCTGGTACAGCAGAGAGAACCCAGCAGAAAAGGATTCAGCTGGTTCCATGACAATTTACGTGGCAAACGAGGCCAGCGTCCATCAATTGCATGGCTTGAAGACATCGTGATATCGGGGCTTCTCCATCCTTGAGCTCCCCGGCCCTTGACTGACTGTGGGTCTTCTCGGGTCCAGCAGCCTGGGGACCTCTAGTCACGGCAGCGTCACAGAACCGCACAGAGGGGATGACCAGCTGCGTCTCCTGTGCTGTGTTCTTCAACACAGAAATCACCTTGCAGAGCTCTCTCCAGAAGTGAACCCCAGAGCCACTAAATCCAGATGCTTCAACCACTGCTGCTCCTTAAGGAAACCTCGGTTCTCACCGAGGCCTCACAGCTACACCAGAGCACCCCCACCCCTTCCACTGCCCGTCTGATGTAGCCACAGCATTTCTGGTAGAATGTGCTCTCTGGACAGGCGTCACAGCTGTACACACTGGACGCTTCAGTGTGCTGGGGATGACCACAAGAAAGCAAAGGAACAACAGAGTAAGTTGAAAAACAAATAAATGGGCTTGGTGCCCATAGCTCAGTGATTAAGGCCCCGGCCACATACACTGGGTACCTTACATGAGAGGCTGGCGGGTTGGAACCCAGCCTGGACCTGCTAAACTACAATGTCAACTACAACAAAAAGAATAGCTGGTGTTGTGGTGGGCGCCTATAGTATTTGAGCAGCTTAGGCAAGAGAATTGCTTAAGCCCAAGACTTTGAGATTGCTGTGAGCTGTGACACCACAGCACTCTAACAAGGGTGACATAGTGAGACTCTGTCTCAAACAAAAAAAAAAAAAGAAAAAAGAAAAACATATATATGTTATGTGGGCTTTTATTAAGTGTAATAGATATTATGTCAGAATTTGGGTTGTTTGTCCTTTTATGTGTTATTGAAGAATACCATAAACATTTACACTTACTGTTTTCTTATAAAAATGGACTATTTGCAGAACTTCCTGACAACATATGCAATCTCTTCCTAAGTTTTAATGAAATGATTTTTGTCTTTCTTTGTTTCATGCCCATCTTTGATCAACAGTAGCAGCCATGGGTGTCAGAAAACGTGTTAAAATGAGTGACCAGCAAGCACAGAGAGGGCCTGCTGCTTCAGGCCACGGCAGGGAACAGGGGCGGAATCCAGACAAGATACACAAAACATTTGTATTCTGCAATAGTTCAGATTGTATATGAAACCAGCACATTGTACCCCTTGATTGCACTATTGTACACAGCTATGATTTAATAATAAAGACAATAAAATAAAATAAAATAAAAACAGAGCACAGTAACTAGAAGAAAAAAAAGAGATACACAAAGCAAAGGTTTTCAAGGCGCTGGTCACTGGGCAGCAAAACCCATTGATCACTAACATCAAATAGGAACTGGATAAGTCAGTTTTCTCCATTTTCTCGCGTTTCTGCCTTGAGAGACTGTATGGGTCACAGCCTCGGGAGGGATGGCCAGGGTGGGGCTGGCAGGCTACAGGGCTTAGAAGGGGGCGCCCAGAGTTTGGAGTCCACAGGCCAGAGGGTAGGATGGGAGACCCACACACAGACACTTGGAGGCCTTCTGTGCATGCAAGGAAGCGCCCAGACCCCTGAAAGGATCAGGTTGGGTGACCCCCAGGGCTTACAGAGCCAGCAAGGTGTCTGCCCACACAGCAGACTGAAAAGCTCGTGATTCAGGGGGAGTCTCAGGGAATACACAGTGGGGTAGTGCCCGATTAGTGAGGACTCACGGGCTCCAGAGGAACATGCCTTTGTTCTCATTTGACAAATTTTAAAAGCAAGATTCACGGTGCTGACGTGTTCCCACATAACTGAACTCTTTCCAAGAAAAACAAAAATCAGGAATATTTATAGGAAAACATAATCACATAAATGTAGCTTCCTGCAAGGTGTGAAATTCACAGTGCCCGGCATCCAATCGATAATTAGCATTCTTGCAGAGAAGGAAAACACTGCCCACCATGATGAAAAAGCCAGAACTGGCACAGACATGTAAGTATGTCAAAGTCACAATGTGAAGGCTCCCAGAACTGGGGCAGATATTAGATATCAGCATATAAAAGTTATAACATGAAAGCTCTTAGCAGTAATAAAACTCTTTAAAACCATAATCCAAATGTTTGCAAAGTAGGAACATGAAGGATGTTTTAAAAAGTCCAAACAGCTCTTCTAAAAGACCAAGAACACAAGGTGTGGAATAAAAGCCACGCTGGATTACATTACTGACAGATTAAATATTGCACAGAATTGGATTGGTGTATTTAAAGAAATAGCCATAAAACTACCCAGACGTAACAGAGAAGGCAGAATGTTTATTAACAGACACAGCACATGAGTGCAGCCTGGCGTGTGTGTTGTTGACTCACCCTAGAGAGGAGGCAGGTGGGGGAGGTACTTGAAGAAGAAATGAGCAAAAACTGTGCCACTTTGATGAGAAAGAAATATCCCTAAATCCAAGAAGCCCAACAGAAAGGGAAGGAGAACAAGGCACAGCATAAACCAATTGCTGGAAGCTAGTAGCGAAGAGAAAACGCTTAACAACAATGATATTGCCATCGAAATATTATATTAAAAAGAAAAAGTTAGGTCCAAACAGAGGAGCAAAGGAGAGCGCGGCAGAGACCTCTCAGCAGAGCGGGGCAGTGGGGACCGTGAAGGCGCGTCTTTGTGGGTCTGGGGAAATGTCTGTGCAGGAAAGACAAACGCTTTTTCAGACATACAAAAGTACCAGCATTCATTACTAGGAAACTGAGCTTCAAGAAATGGTAATAGGAGGGTTTTTTTCCAGGCACAAGGAAGTGATATCACATTCACAGGTAGAAGTACAGGAGGGAATGAGGAGCCACGTGAAAAGGTGGCACGTGGGCAAATCCATGAGATTTTGTTCTATTTATTTAAATAGCTTTTAAAAACACGTGGCTGTTGAAACACAAATAATGACAATGTCATGTCAGGTTTATACCATATGCAGAAGCATAACTTCTGACCGTCACAACTCTGATGGCCGTGAGTCCTCCTACACTGGCTGGAAGAGGCACGAGGGGAACATGGCGAAATGATGCGTTTGCAGATGGGCCATGGCTCGCTGGGGATGTGCACGGCATTCTTTTGCTATTGCTGCCCTAACAAATTACCAACATTACTTCAGTGACTTAAAACCACACAGCCGCAGAGGCCCTGAGTTGGAAGGAACCCCATGTGGCTAAGTCAAGGTCTCGGCTGGCTGCATTCCCTTGGAGGACTGCCATGGAGAATGGGCTGTCTGGCCTCTTCTAGCTTCTGGGGGCTGACTGCATTCTGAAGTGCATGGCACCTCGCCTTCTACAGAGCCCCAGGTGGCCAGCAGGTCCTGCACTCCGAGATGCATGGCGCCTTGCCTTCTACAGAGCCCCAGGTGGTCAGCAGGTCTGTCTCACACCACGTCAGTCTGACACTTGCCCTCCGCTCCTCTTTCCACAATGAATATTTGTGGTTACCTTGGGCTATCAGATAGCCGCCCATCATAAAGGCAGCCGGCCAGCAACCTTAACCACCTGCAGGCTAATTCTCTCTGCTGTGCAACAACATATAGCCACAGATTTCAGAGACTGGAACACCACCAGCTCTGAGAGATGTCACCTACGAACAATACGAAACCTAAAGCAACCACTCAAATAACCGGACCCTGAGTTATGGTGAATAAGACAAGAAAAATAAAATGAAATTATAAAATCACCTCCAATACTACAAAGGGAATCCAGATACGTAAGTGGATAGAGGATGGAGACTCGTCCTGTGCAGAGAACCACAGCCAGACGAGAGGGATCCAGCGGCATCCTGACCCACGAGTGTGACTGGTCTAAATAGCGTAATGAAAATGCAGACACTGTTTTTGGATAAAAAACTAGAACTCAGCTATATCCTGCCCGCAAAACACACACAAACATACACACAGATACTCTCCAAAGATGAAGGCACAGAGAGATTAAAAACAAGAGGATAGAGAATGATGCACCGTGCTAACACTAGAAGAAGAAAGCTGGGTGGGTACAGATACCTAAGTAAACACGAGACACAAAGTCTCCTGATAAGGGTAACAGCCCAGCTGGACGAGAGGACAGCACTGCTCTGAACATTTATGCACCTAATATCGTAGCTTCAAAATACACGATCCAAAAAGTAAAGGGAAAAATGGGCAAACCAATAATTATAGTCAGGGACGAATTCACTGAAGGGGATTCACATCGTATTGGCTAGTCTCCCTGGCAAGCATAGAATTGAATTAGGAATTGGTCACAAAAGCAGAAAAAAGATCAGGGAATCCTCAAACAGTCAGAAATTGAACAACGTGTTTATTTTTAAAACAAACCTGTGGATCAAAGAAAAAAATGAAAGGAAAACTGGAAACTAGAAAATACATATAAAATTTGTGTGATACTGCTAAAGTAGTATTTGGCTGAACTGTACAGCATTAAATGCATTTATTGGGAAAAAGGGCTATAAAGACATCTGCTCTTAAGGAAGAAGAGCAAATAAAATCCAAAGTAAGCAGAGGACAAGAGCTACAGAGGCTCAGAGCGAGCAGCGGTGGGGAGAAAACAATAGGAAAAAATCAGTGGGACCAAAAACAGATTTTTTGAGAAGATCAATAAAATTGATAAACGCCCTAGACAGAAAGATCAATAAGAAAACCAGGGAAGACAATTTGTCAATGTCGAGGATGAGAGAGACGACATCACTGAAGATCCACAAATATTAGCGTGCTTGTGAGTCAATGTCACCAGCAACTCTGTACAGTGTAACGCAGATGCAGAATTTCATGGAAATACAGACCACAAAAACTCACTCGAGAAGTAATAGGAAATATATTTAGTAAACGACTTTATTGATAACAATTTTTCTGCATTGAAAACTCCAGGCTCAGGTGGCGTCACTGGTGAATTCTGAGTGAACATGTAAATTTAATACTATGAACAAGTTATAAAAATAAAAATGTAATATTACTTCTACATAAACACTTCCAGAAACCTTAAGAGGCAGGGTACTCCCCAAATAATTCCTTAAGACAAGTTTTTTTTTTTTTTTCTGTTTTTGGCCGGGGCTGGGTTTGAACCCGCCAGCTCCAGCATATGTGGCCAGCGCCCTACTCCTTTGAGCCACAGGCGCCGCCCTCTTTAAGACAAGTTTTATTGTCATACCCAAATCAGAAAGACTTGACATAAAACCACGAAACAACATTCTTCATCAACATACATCAAAGAGTTTAGACAAAGTTTTAGCAAATTCAATCCAACAGCATCAGATAATATGTCAGGACCAGATGGAGCTTATCCTGGAATGCAAGATTGATTTAATATTTGAAAATCAACTGATAAACAAAATAAAATAAGAAAACTATAAAATTTTCTCTACAGACACAGAAAAATCTTTTAGCAAATCCAACATCCATTCTCAACACCCTCAACCAGTTGGGTTAGAGGACAATTCCTTTAGCCTGATAAAAGGCGTCTGTGAAAAGATTTGAGCTGACTTTCCCCTCCATGGTGGAAGAAAGAGAGAACTTTTCACTGAGGCCGGGAGGCCTGCTCATGTCTGCACTCGGGATGGCACGGGGTTCTAGCTGGTCCCATCAGGCAAGAAAAAGAAATGAAAGGCATTCAGATTAGAAATTTGAGTCAAAGCATTCTATAATAGACATACTCTTATTTGACAATGGGAATGTTACTTTCTTTGCATTATTATTATTAATATTGCTTAATATTTCGATGCAGTAATCATCTGATTTCTTTTCTGAATGTATTTATCTTCATTCATTCTTTTCAAGGTTTTTGTTTCTAGTCCTGATCTTAAATACTGTTAATGTTGTTAAATTTTAAGTCTTTTTAATTCTGTGAAGGCAAAAAGTGGAAACCTAATAAACACATGTATTTGTAAAAAAAAAAAAAAGAGAGAGAGAGAGAGAAATCTGGACTCAATGTGATCTTCTAAGTGGAAATCCACATAGTATGTACAATGAAGCTGTTAAAACTAAAGAAGATATTTAAGGAAATTGCATGATTCCAGACAAATATCCAAAAATCAGTTGTTTTCCTGTATAACAGCAAGTCTAACCATACCAGACTTTGCAGAGGATGAAGTTAATAGATCTCCTATATCTTGTCAGTGTTAAGTAAAATGGGGCAACCAGTTTAGAGCACAGTTGAGTAGTTCCATTGAAAGTTAAACACAGGTTATCTGTGGTCTACTACTAAACATGGAAGAAAATATTTGCAAACTATGTATGTAACAAGAGGTAAATATCCAAAATATATAAGGAATTCAAACTAAATAGCAAAAATACCTCCAAGAAATGATTAAAAATGAGTAAACGACGTGAATAGACATTTCTCAAAAGAAGATGTACAGGTGGCCAACTGGTCTATGAAAAAAATGCTCAACATTACTGAGCAGGGAAGTGCAAATCAAAAACCGCAGTGAGATACCACATGACCCCAGTTAGAATAGCTATCCTTAGAAAGACAAAAATAAATGAATAAATAAAAATAAATAGAAACGAGAACCACAACAAACAGATGCTGCCGTGGATGTGGAGAAAGGGAAACTCGAATGCACTGCGGTGGGAATATAAATCAGCACATCTATTGTAAAAGACAGCATGGAAGTTCCTCAAAAATGAAAACAAGAACTACCATGCGGTCCTGGTGTATAAGCACAACTGGGTGTATAAGCAAAGAAATGAAATTAATATGTTAAAAAGAGAGCTGTACCCCTGTGTTCACTGCACCACTATTCCAACCAGCTAAGACATGGAACCAGCCTAAGTGCTGACCGACAGATGAATGGATAAACAAACTGTGGTTCATGTGCAGGTGGATCACTAGTCAGCCACGGGTAAGATCTTGTCAGCTGCACCAACATGGATGAACCTGGAAGACATTAGGCAGTGAGGTGAGCCAGGCCCAGAAGGACGGCACTGCACTGCTCAGCCCGCAGATACAGAGCGGGATCCTGCGGCCACGGGCCAGGCAAGCCGAGGGGGCCTCCGGAGAGAGATTGGTCAACAGGCACACAGCCATGATGACGCAGGAGTGGGGGCAGGTTCTGAGGCTCGCTGTACACGGGAGGTTTACGATATTTATTATATATTTCAAAGTAGCTAGACGAGAGGATTTTTAGTGTTCTCATCATAAATAAATGATAAATGCATGAGGTGATGGAAACCCTAAATGCCCGACTTGATCCTTACACATTTTATAATGTATTGGAACCTCACATGGTACCTCATACTTATCTGTAATCTTATGTGTCAGTTTAAACCAAAATAAAAGAATGGAATTTTCTGGGTTCAGAGTACAAAACTGAGTCTTACAAAGGGCTATGTAACCACGAAGAATCAGCGTTCTTGTCATCAAAGGTATGACACAGTGGGCTGCCATTATTGACACAAGGTGTCTTATATTTACCCTTTGGTCTTAGCCACTTTTTGCCCAGAATAAAAAGCTATTGACTAAAAGGTTGTAGTGCAATTAGGATTTTATTAGCCTCACCATCACTGCAATAGGAAATCCCTATTTGCACACTTCTGCTGGTTTTTTTTTCAACTTAGGAACATACACACCTACACTAATTATACTAAAACGTAGTTACCTGCACCAGCAGCTGTGTCAGTGTCACAATGCTGTCACCTCCCAGTGTTACGAAGGCCGCAGCATCTGGTAGCCTAGGCTGTGTGAACAGTGTCATGCCTGCAGCTTAGAAAGCCATTTCATTCCTTGATGTGTGACCTCCGAGACACATGAGCCCAGATTAAAGATGTGCCTGCCGCGTGACACTGCATTAGTGTATTATTGCATAAGTAATGACTCGTTGACTGGAGTATAAAAAAGATTGATAATTTACAAAGAAAGTCAATCAATAAATAAACTGTCCCTAACCAGCTCGAGAGCTGGCAGGATGACATTCCATTATCCTGTCACGCACATCGCAATCAAAAGCATGCAGCCCCAGCGGGCGGGTACCCTGCCCGCCTGGTGGCTCATACCTCCCTCCCGTCGCTAACTTCTCCTTCCCCATAGCCAGGGCCCCACCGTGTGCCCGCGTCCAGGTACATATTTGTGTGTCACTTCAATCCATAGCACATGAGGCTGGGGTCCGCAGGAAGGACGGCTGCCCATGGTGACAGCGCCGTGTCACTGAGCCCTGGCAGCTGATCCTCGGTAGACAGCCCTGTCGGGAATCGGAGACTTCCACATGCACGAGTGAAATTAACTTCTGTTGGTCTGACATTTTCCACAATCAATACTCGCAGGGTCCTTGTCTCCAGGATCAAAATTCATAAATCAAAAGCAGAAAGCATGAAATAAGGTATTTGATAAATCCATTAACTGCAGTGGCAGTGCGTTCCCGCCATGCTGTCACAGCACACTTGTGTGAGCGAAACCCTCCAGGGGTGTTTCCGAGTGAACGCTGGGGGTTGGCGCTGCTTTACACGCCTTCCTGGGGATATTTTAGCCGTTGAGACGGTATTTTTGCTTTAAAATAGCACTGTGACCTGTATTCTTTCTCCTGGCTCCTGAATGGCTGGAGAAAAGGACCAATGTAGAGCAGGGGTGTCCGAACTGCAGGCCAGGGGCCTCATGTGACTTTGTGAGGACATTGTTTGCTTATCTTGGTGTTGGATACCATGAAAAGTATGTGCAGACCTTTTATTTGCGAATCAGCTTTCTTTAGTATTTGTGTTTTAATGCGTGGCCCAAGAAAACTCTTATCCTTTCAATGTATGGCAGAAAAGCAAAGGTTGGACACCCCTGCAAGGAGGCAGGAATGCAACTGATAGTGAATTTGCCAGATACAGAAGCCCATTGGTGCAGGGACTTGGTCTTCATCGAAAAAGGGGACTCTCTGTGTGTTTCTATGCGTTTCCATACTACATCTGTGTATGTGTGTTTATATGTGTATCATAACTGCACATGTGTGCAGCAGATAGACGCATACGTGCATTACTCGTGTGTGTGTACTGTGCCTATGGTGTGGCTGAGTGTGGCCCTCCGTGGGTGGACCTGCCTCAGTGCCCGGAAGCACAGTTGTTCATTAGCCTCAGGAGCAAGCCTGCAGTGTGCTCTCCTTGACTGCGTGTCGGCCTCCCCGCCGCTGTCGGGATCAGTCGATTATTTTATGCAGGATGATTTATGACAGCGAAGCAGCTACTTATTCCTTCTGTTCACCAAATTCTGAAATAAAATACTTCAAAAATTAAGTTAGTACTGCTTTACTATCCCTTATCTCTGTTCTCACTGAGCTAGAGGTTCTTATCACATATTTCAAAAAGATGCTCCCAAATTATAAATACTGCCTAAGAGTCATAGTGGAAATCGCTTTCATTTAAAAATGAAAAGTCAGCAGTTATTCGTTTAGGACTTACAGCACTCTTGGTTCCAGATGGAGCATGCAAAGGTGACTTTAAAGAATTTGGTCTCCACAGAGCTTTCATGGAACTTGACTGTTAAGTGAGATAACTAACCAGCTGTGTGAAGTGAGCTGACTAGCTTGTGAAGTGAGCTAACCAGTTAGGTATGGGGAGCTGACCAGCTGTGTGAAGTGAGATGAACAGCTGCTTGTGGGGAACTGCCACCTGTGTGATGTGAGCTGTGTGAAGTGAACACTGAAGGAGCTAACTAGCTGTGTAAAGTGAGATAACTATGTGAAGTGAGGTGATCAGCTGAGTGAAGTGAGCTAATCAGCTGTATGAAGTGAGCTGACTAGCTATGCGGAATGAGGTAGCTATCTGTGTGAAGTGAGCTGACTAGCTTGTGAACTAATCCAGCTGTGTGAAGTGAGCTAACTAGCTGTGTGAAGTAAGGTAACTAGCTATGCGAACTGAGGTGACCAGCTCTGTGAAGTGAACTGACCAGCTGTGTGGAGTGAGCTAACTAGCTGTATGAAATGAAGTAACTAGCTGTGCAAAGTGAACTAATTAGCTGTGTGAAGTGAGCTAACTAGCTGTGTGAAGTGAGGTGACTAGCTTTGTGAATTTAGGTGACCAGCTGTGTGAAGTGACCTGACTAACTGTATGAAGTGAGGTGACTAGCTGTGTGAAGTGAGCTGACTAGGTGTGTGAGGTGAGGTGACTGCCTGTGTGAAGTGAACTAACTAGCTGTGTGAAGTAAGCTCACTAGCTGTGTGAAGTGAGGTCACTAGCTGTGTGAAAGTGAGCTGATTAGGTGTGTAAAGTGAGGTGACCAACTGTGTGAAGTGAGCTAACTAGCTGTGTGAAGTGAGGTGACTACCTGTGTGAAGTGAGCTAACTAACTGTGTGAAGTGAGGTGACCAGTTATGTGAAGTGAGCTAACTAGCTGTGTGAAGTGAGGTGACCAGCTGTGTGAAGTGAGGTCACTAGCTGTGTGAAATGAGGTGATTACCTGTGTGAAGTGAGCTAACTAGCTGTGTGAATTGAGGTGAGCAGCTGTGTAAAGTGAGGTGCCCAGCTGTGTGAGGTGAGCTAACTAGCTGTGTGAAGTGAGGTGACCAGTAATGTGAAGTGAGCTAACTAGCTG
Organism: Arctocebus calabarensis; assembly: GCA_963573935.1. Classification (NCBI taxonomy): domain Eukaryota; kingdom Metazoa; phylum Chordata; class Mammalia; order Primates; family Lorisidae; genus Arctocebus; species Arctocebus calabarensis. Next base: position 12,066 of record CAUYON010165840.1, read on the forward strand.
TGTGAATTGAGGTGAGCAACTGTGTAAAGTGAGGTGACTAGCTGTGTGAAGTGAGCTAACTAGCTGTGTGAAACTGAAATGGACTTGGTGTAGCCTCACATTGTGCTTTCAAAATATAAAGTAGGAAGAGTTTTTTTGGTCTATAAGTAGAATAAAACGCCTACAGATTTCATGGATTTTGCCTTATTTTTAGGTAATAAAATGTTCTAAACTCTTTTTATGTTGAAACCATTCTCCATATAATAACTAAAATTGCTCCTGGTGGCATCCCAAACTCCCCATTCTCCCTGGAGGGCTGGCTATGGGAATCACACCTGTTCTCAGGGCTCAAGTGTGTCCTCAGGGCTCAGGTGTGTTGTCAGGGCTCAGGTGTGTCCTCAGGGCTCAGGTGTGTTCTTAGGAAGCAGATGGTGTGTTCTTAGGAAGCAGATGGTGTGTCCTCAGAAAGCAGGTGTGTCCTCAGGGCTCAGGTGTGTTCTTAGGAGGCTGGTGTGTCCTCAGGGCTCGAGTGTGTCTTCAGGGCTCAGGTGTGTCCTCAGGGCTCAGGTGTGTTCTTAGGAAGCAGGTGGTGTGTCCTCAGAAAGCAGGTGTGTTCTTAGGCGCAGGTGTGTCCTCAGGGCTCAGGTGTGTTCTTAGGAGGCCGGTGTGTCCTCAGGGCTTAGGTATGTTCTTAGGGAGAAGGTGTGTACAGAGGTTCCTCTGTTTCTCCTCATGTTTGGTACACAGGTTTTGTCACTGACCCCTGGCAGTGGGGAAAAGAAGCTGGTTCTGCATGAAGGCTCTGCTTAGCTGGCAATGAGCACAATGGTTCCCCAGTCTGTCTGCGCTGAAGGTCCCCTCACAGAATTTAAAGCAGGGTAACGCTTCCTCAAACACACGATCTCCCCAAAGAAAATTACCTTTAACAATCCACTCAAAATACACTAGAAACCTGATTTATATACTCAGAAGTTTTTAGAGCAATGAAACAGTTTTTTGAAATTATGTGGAAACATTTATATTCTTTTTTCCTTGATATCCCCCATTGCATATAGTCAGCTTAGTGGAAACTTCTGAGTTAGCAGTCTGTTAGTCATCATCACTCGTGACGAGATGCATAGATAGTAAGGCCAGTGCCAAAAGTCTTCTGAATAAAATAGCAGGAGTTTGCAGAAAAGAGAGTTCCCGTGAAAATTGGTAATTTTCTAGCCCTTGAATGGGTAAAAATTACTCTGGTGATCATAAGAATAAGGAATAGGAAGGTTGATGTGCAGGGGGCGTCCCAGACGGAAGCAACAGCATGAAGTAAGTTTCAGAGGCGTAAATACTCCCCGGTAGCTTGTGTGTTTCTTGGCATTTTCTCAACTGGAGGCAGATACATTGTTCTGTATGGCCAGAGTGTACAGAGATGCCCAGGGGAAGTGGAACCTACAGAAGCAGGTGTGGGCCAGGTAAGCCGAGCAGGTGTGGCCAAGTGGGGGCTGCACTTTGCCCATCAAAGCACGAGTCTGCCAGGCCTTGCACTGATAGGAAGCATCTGTGCATCTCCTCGTGAGCTCCTGCTTTTCCTCTAAAAACTTCATTTAAACATCGCCAGCTCTGAAGCCCCTTCTTCCTCAACTTGGTTACAAGCCTTTTGATTGAATCCGAGGACTTTGTTTATCATTGTGTGTTTGAAGCTTAACAATACTGCCAGCAAATGCTTTATGAATATGAGTAGAAAGTAGGGCAACGCTGATCCTGGGAGGATCCAGGTGCTGAAAACCCCAAAGCCGGTTCAGACGCAGACAATGTTGGATGTTCTCTGGGTGTAAGGAATCTGAGGAGTGAGTGTATGCAATGGAACAAGGCTTGACTTTTTAAGCATCTTGAAATTTCTCTTTTCTTAAGATACATAGGGTTAGCGGAGTTCATTTTTATTGTCATACTTTAAAGATCATGAAAAAATAATACTTCATTTTATATGGAATCAGAAAAAACCTCGAATAGCCAAGACATTACTCAGAAATAAAAACAAAGCAGGAGGAATCACGCTACCAGACCTCAGACTGTACTGGAAATCGATAGTGATCAAAACAGCATGGTATTGGCACCAAAACAGAGAGGTAGATGTTTGGAAGAGAAGAGAGACCTAAGAGATGAACCCAGCTTCTTCTTCTTCTTTTTTTAATAAATACAATCTTGGCTACTCATGTCTGAAGAGGAGTAAAGGAAAGGAAGATTATTTTACACTTGGATCATTTGAGGAGAGAGATCATTGCCTATTGGAGATGCTGATTTCCTAATTCCCAGGGGTCTGGCTGTCCCCAAGGCATGTTCACCCAGCCTCACCCCAGAGGCCTCCAGGTTGGAGTGAACACGGGGGCCACAGCAGCACCTGGGGCAGCACCCTGGCTGAGGCTTGAGGCCCCACCAGCCTGGTCCCTGGGGTCAGCTTGGGGCAGGTGAGAGTGTCCCCGACAGCCCAGGTCTCAGCTTTTCCGCACTAAAAGTGTTTTACATACTACAAGCTCTGCTCTAAGAGGTCGCAGGGGCCAGGCTATGAAGCAGCCAGTGTCCCAAAGGTGGCACTGGCCCCACACGGTGAGACGAATGGAAAGTGCCCCCAGCGGCTCCTCTGAGCACAGACCAGCACGTTCACCACGACTCGGTGGCTAGACGCAGAATCCACCCACCTGAGAGGGGACCAGGTACCAACAGGCAGGATCCCCTCGGAGTGTGGGAGCTCAGTGGGTGAGCGTGGAGGTCAGCAGGAGCCGGAGCAATACACAGAATAACGCAGGTGCCCAGGGCAATGGGAATGACCAGCGGGGCCCCCAGGTGGACTCCAGGGCAGGCCCTGCGTCCCTAGGAGTTTTCTCTTTCTGGTTTCTGCCCACTGGATGCTCATGCTGATCTTGTCTCTTCCAATATATTTATGGAGTTCTTAGTCTCCAATCTTTTCAAAGCTTGGGGTTTGCAGCAGAAAGCAGGACAAGCCCAGCCTCTGTCTTCTTGGAAATTTCGCTCAGGGGTTGAGTGGGGATTCCGTCTGCTCTTTCTCCATGGGAGTGAGTCAGGGCTTCCCCGACTGTGGTATATGAGACACAGGGACAAGGAGCAGAAGGTTTGCAGAAGAAACGGGCTTGGATCTGGACGAGGCTGCCAGGCACCGAGTGTGTCTCAGGCTCTGTAACAGGATGCTAGCTGAGTGCAGTCATGACGACTGCTGCTCACAGTTCTGGAGGCTGTGAGCCTGAGCTCAGGGCTGCACCGGCGTGTGGGGGGTCTTCTGATCTGCCTTCACTTGGCCTCCCCGGTATAGGCAGAGGGAGGGCTCTAGGCATGAGGATGTTAAATCCCACCTGGGCTCCACCCTCATAACCTCAGCCAAGGGCAATTACAGCACCGAGAAAAGGTCCCACGTCCTAATACCATCCCCCTGGGGTTGGAGAATTCAGGGAAGCACAATGCATAGTCTGTAAGGGTGGGTGTGGAGGGTGCAGCAGGAAGGACTGACATAGGTCTCCCAGGGATGAAATTCCCGGGTCAACATTCTCCCTGGGATCAGTGCCCTTGAGCGGCAAGGCAATGTCTCTGGTCCTTAGTTATGTAGAATTCACAGTAGCCTTCGGGTGAACTGGATGGGGTATTCAATCGACTGACGTTAACATCCCTCAGTCAAAAATAAGTGAACGTGGAGACTCTCAGCCTGAGAGATGTGACTGTCAGCTTCCTGGTATTGTGTTCCTTCACTAAAGGGCGCCTCGTGCAAGCCAGTCGTGGGTCAGACATCTCCTGCTCGGGTGCAGCCTGTCCAAGGAACCTGGGTGCCTGCTGGTGACTTTCGGAGCAAGGCCTGGACCACTTTGGCAGCTGGCACATCCCTAGGGAGGGTCCCCACACCTGGGCAGGTGTGAGCTTCACGCCTCACCCTCCACAGTCGCCATTTAAAAACAAACCATTTAAAACTAGCATTACTAATAAGACCCCTATAACATATTAGGACCAATGGCTTTTTTTTTGCCCAGCTAGACTATCAGAGGAGCTATTCCTTATTTTTTCTTTCTTTCTTTTTTTTTTTTTTTTTTTGCAGTTTTTGGCTGGGGCTGGGTTTGAACCCGCCACCTCCAGCGTATGGGGCCAGCACCCTACTCCTTTGAGCCACAAGCGCCACCTTATTCCTTATTTTTTTCTAAAGTGAAAACTACACAAGCCTCTTAATTTCCTCTTATTACTCAATTTAAAACAAAACTTAGAAATTATCCAGGATGTAAATGATTGTGAAGAATGTTTTCCTTGCCAGTGGATGTAATGGTGGGTATAATGTATAAATAAGATTGTGTTTGATAACCCTTAAATAGATCACGTTTTTCATTTGCATTAAATAAACTGTTATGATAAAAAAAGGTAGTATTTCTCATATTCAGTCACTGTAAGCAATATAAGAATTAAAAATTGTCAAATAAATAACTTGACCAAGTACCTCTGTGTAGTTATAGCAGCACAATCTCTGTACGTTACAAATACTCATAAATTAAATAAATAAATTCAGTATCATGTAGCAAGGCCCTGAGAAGTGAATCTATTTATTCTTAAAATAAAAAAGAAAGCAGCGTATTCTTCTTCAGAGCATCAATTGTGTGCTGGTAACCGAGCTCCTTGGGAACAGGTGATGTATTTTCCTCTGGCTCCGAAGATATGACAGTAACCTTTATACCTCTTTGCATTATACATTCCCTGTCTATCAATCTGAGCAAATGGTGGGATACTTCCTGTTTCTAATTACAAAGGCAGCCAATAATTGGAGTAGTTTTTTTTCATATGGATCCTCTGTCCTCCCCTGTGTCAATAACTGTGGCTTCCCTGAGAGCCCAGAAGCACCATGGTAGGTGCCCTTGAGAAAGAGTTTGTTGTTATTTAAATTCAATAAAGTTTCCCTCCTCCCTGCATATTCTGTTTGTTTGCTTGTCCCAACCCCCTGCCTAGAATGTCTGTTTCCTTCTGAGGAAACCAGTTATTTGAGAAGAAATATGCATCGAAGAATAGATTTTCCTGGTTAAATACTGGGCCACTTGCATTATATATATTTTTGCAAACCCAAGGAAAGCTTACTTTATAGTAGCTCACAGAGGATTAAAATAACATTTGGGTTGCCTTAAAGTGAGGCTAAAAGACATAAACTTGGAAATTTGCCATCAGACAGGACAAAGGGAAATAGCTTTGCCTTTTGAGGCCACCGGTCAGCTCTACCCAAGGTCTTGGAGGTCACCCTGCTCCTACACAGAGAAGGTATGATGGAAACTTGAGTCCTTTGGGCAAAGAAACCCATGGGGAACCAGTGTTAGAGATTCTGGGTCAAAGTTAAACAGATTTTATTACTTCAAGATTATTCAGAGTATCTATCATTTAAAAGAACACGTGAGTCTCCAGAAGTGGGATATAGTCTTGGCATTTCCTGAACATCCCTGATCACTGTGCCTGGGCTGTCCAGGGCAGCCCAGTGCTCACACCTGTGGGCACGGTCAGTTCTCTGGCTGGTGTCACATAAGCTCCCACTTTCCACTCAGGGTCACCTTGCCTTGGACAATGTGGCCCCACCTTAGCCCATGGGGCCCTGGGGTGCTTTGCTATGTTTTATTTTTCACAGTTGCTGCCGCCTTATAAGAGAATTGTGGGCCTCCCATCAGCTGCTGTGTGACCCCAGTGTCCGTCTGTGAGGGACACTTCCCCCTCTGGTATTTGGCTTAGCAATAATAATAATTTGGTGGTGATATGTGCACACGTGTGTGTGCGTGAAGAGTGATGTGTGTAGGCGTGGACATAAGCACTCACCCATGTGTGCACAAAGTGGGTGTACATGGACTTGTGCTTGTGTGCATACGTGTGCATATGAAATGTGTGGTGTGCCTGCGCATACGTACATATGAAGTGTTGTGTGTGCATATGTATTAAATGCAGTGTGTGCGTGTGTGTGTAAAATGCACGTATACATATGTGAGATGGGATGTGCTCAAGCACATACATGAGTGTGAATGAAACATGACACGTATACATATATGTATGTAAGAAATGTGACATGTGTCCATGCACATATGCATAATATGTGGGGGGAATCCCGATTGGAAACACCATGAGTTTATGTGAACATGTATGAAGGGGATGTGTTTGCACGTACACACACGTGTACAGCATGATGCCTGCATGTGACAGTGGCTGTGAACATGTATGAACGGGATGCGTGTGCATGTACACACACGTGTACAGCATGATGCCTGCATGTGACGGTGGCGTCTCTGTTGGACATTGTTCCATTTCTGTCTGTAATTAAGAAAGCATGTGCCCACCCTCCAAAGGCAGCACTAAAGCCTGGCGAGGAACTAACGAGGGTGTGACAGGCCACAGTCACTTTGGAAACAGTTGGGCAGTTTCTTAAACCGTTAATCAAAAATTATTCATAAGGCCCAGACATTTCTGTCCTCTCCAAGAAAAGCAGGAAGACCTGTGTGTGATCCATTTCACCCCGAAAGTGGAAACCATCTAAGTGTCTAGCAATAGAGGGATGGAGAGAAGACGAATTATAAACAAAATGTGGGATATCAGGTGAGTGGCATGCTTGGCTGTAAAAGGGATTGGAGTTCTGACGTACGCTGCAACCTGGATGGCCTGAACACATTATGAGGGTTAAAAGCCCCCACGCTGATACGCTCCAGGCACATGAGAGGCCCGGGACTGGCCCACCTGTACAGTGAGCAGACTGGTGGTCTCCAGGGCCGGGAGGAAGAGGAGAAGCAGACGAACAGCGAGAATCACATCTGGGTGTGAAAAGGGGCTCACAAGTGACCCAAAGTTTCACTCAGCATCTCTGATTCTGTTCTTGAAGTGGGTTAAAGGGGGGAACCCCATATGGAAACACCATGAGTTTATGTGGACCAGTTGTGGAGTTAGCAAATGCTGCTTCCAGCCTGCACACCCTGCCACTGCCTGAGGTGGGAGGTGTCCTCTGGAGCTCAGGTGCAGGCCTTGGAGACCTGCCAAGCTCCGCAGAAGCGCTGGCCGGCTGCCTGAGGGGCCTGCTTGGTGGGTGGTGGGCGGGGCAGCTCTGGATCGGCTATTGACTTCATCTTTCACCTCTGGGTTTCTTGAGTGTGACCAGGAGCAGTGTCCCCTGGCTCCCAGTCCTGGCAACTGAGGGGCTGGGGTGCCATCCCTGAGATGCGTTCCCAGGAGAGCCCTGGGGCCAGAGGTGGCCATATGCCCGGAGGCTGGCTGCCTCTGTGGTGTCTGTAAGTCCCAGTGTGCAGATGAGGGTCCGCCCTTTGACACTTGGAGCTGGAGAGCAAGGGACTCTGGGCTGTAGACACAAGCGTGTGAGTGACCCCCACAGTGGGGCAGCTGCAGCTCTGGACAAGGAAGTGGGGTCTTAAGGGGATTCGAGACGAAGGGCAGCGCAGGCCAACACACCTGCCCGCGACGACTCTGGTCTCCGGCTGACGTTCTCTGCAGGTGGACGTAGCCCCAGCTGCCCTGCTCTGGTCACCGGATGACGTTTCCTGCAGGTGGACGCAGGCCCAGCTGCCTGTTTTTTTCTCTCATCTGCGTGGTGCTTCTGCTGTCCCTAGATGCCTGGATGACCCTCACACATGGACCCTCACCCTCTGTGTGTCCATGAGGTCTGCAGCCCTCTGGAGCTCCTCAACGCCTTCGCTGCAGCACTTAGGTGTGAGTGGCACGTGCTGCCTGTGTTTGGGCCCTGGGGACGCTCAGAATACAGGAGATGCTGGCATCAATGTCACTGTCCTTGGGGGGAGTCTGTGCTCATAGGTGGGGGTGGAGAAGGTCCAGGGCAGCCTGTTCCTGCCAGGCTGTGACCTGCACGCACTTCCCTTGCTCCGAGGAGGTACAGGCAGTGACAGTGTAGGACCTCCGACCACAGCGGACCTGGAAGGGTGGAGCCTGGGGGGCCCAGGAGCTGCTTCTGTCCCTCCACATAGCATGTACACCTGCACCTGCATGCACACATGTATACATATTGTTATGTGTATACATACGATAGGATTGCATAGTTTAGGTTTCATTATATCAGACTGATAAATGCCACAAATTCCAAAGGTTACAATTAAGTAGCAGAAGCTGGTTCCAAGAAAATTTAAGAGACACACAAGAAAAATAATTTAGGAAAAAAAAAACATCAACAAAAAGGCACATTATCTATACTCCTGAGTAATCCTGGATCATTCGTAACTGGGCACTAAGATGCAAATGCCTCCGTCCCTGGCCAGTCCCTGGCCAGTCGGTGCTCATCTGAGGGGAGAAGCCTGAGATGCCAATGGCACTTCCAAGCAAAGGCTGGACTCACAGCCCTTCAGCCAAAGACCCCAGAGAACAGAGTCGAATCCCACCTGAGGACCTCACTGGTAATATCCTCGGTTTCTCAGATGTTTTAGGTAAATGTGTATCAGGGCAGTTTTGTTCCTGTTCCATTTCTCTTTGTAAACATGCTGCCGACCTCGGAGTCCTTGAGGGGTTTAATAGCTGGAGTGCAGTCTTATTCCTGCAGGCGGCCTGGGAGACGGCTGATTGAAAGGTGTATTATTCGCAGTTAACAGCTGCGGAGGCCAAGTTGCGGTCCGGGCTTGGGACGTGGCACCTGCTGAAAGCAGACGCGTTTCTGAGAACAGCCCCCCTGCCCAGTCCTCCAGGGACGGTCTCAGGGCCGAGTCCACGCGGCGATAAGCACGGGAACACTCCGAGGGTGCAAAGCAGAGCCTTTCTGACCTAAGCTGGAAATTCTAGTTTCTACCTTTCACGGGTGGATGAAAGTTCTCGTTTCTTACACAACAGCTTTAGATGCAGGGGACAGTGCTGGTCAGGTCAAGTGGGAACATTTGTTTCCTGTGCAATCAAGACCCCTGTGTAAACATCCTCCACAGGGGGAAATGGGGCCCAGTTGTGTTTGAAAACTTTTTTTTTCCCCCTTCTTTTGCAGTGAATGGATACGCTATGACAGCACCTCTCGGATACAGACATCAGTACGTCTTGGACCAGTAAAAGGACACAGCAGAGAGTTCTGCTAACTGTTTACTTTCCCTTGGAAGGGAAGGAATATTAAAACCCTGCAATCTTTGCAGATGTACATTTTCCACAAACCAAAGCTATCAGCCAGCCAATTGAGTTCCCACCAATATTGTATTAATTCTAATGTTGTAACATGGATAAGATGAGAGGGATTTGGGGAAACTAAATAATGAAAACATTGCTGAGTAACAATTAAGAAGTTTTCTATAACCTAATCCATCTGTTTAAGCAGGGAAGAAGCTTCTGAGTTCCCGTCCAGAGACGGGGAATCAGCTCTGCGCAAATTTGCCACACATTTTGTGTTGTTATGTGCTGAGGGGATTTGGGGTACTTCTGGGAACTGCCTCATCCTTACATGGTTTCCCCACAGTGCCCGGAGGCCAACCCGAGCACCATGGCCATTGTACCACGGTGGGAAGTGCCAATGTGATAGGAAGTACTCCTGTATTGAAACATGATGAAACATAGAGAAGTCGCAGTGCTGTGATCTGACGTGACCACGTGGTCCTCTCTCGGTGCCCAACCCTGTCGGTCAGTCACTTGGTAAAGAACAGAGAGATAAATGGCTTAATGCTGTGGGTCTGTGATTTGTTATTTCAGAATTTCTTATACACATAGTTCTTTAAAAGGTTATTTAGAGGATTAGTAGAAATCAGAAACTTAAAATTCAATTAAACTGCTTATAGACCTAAACTTTGTAAGGACATTTGAGGATGCACAAGTTTTATTTCATAAGAATGCACAACACAGGCCAGGAACACTCTCCCCCAGCTTTAGCATTTATAGCTTAGTGATTTCCTTTTATTTCCCTGGAATATTTAAGACAAATGGCTCTTCTGGGCCTGTCTTTGAGCTTGTGACACAGGGAGAGCTTTGCCTTGGAGGACCAAGGAAACGTCTCTCAATCTTGGCGTGCAAATTAATTGCTAAATCACAATGCAATTTCTATGGAATTGCATTTGAATGCAAGATTAATAATGAATGAATTAATCAAGATTAATTTTATTATAATGAATACCAAAGGATCTAATGATGATTGGCTGCTTGTTCTGGAGAGAGGCCTTATAAATATTCAAATTTCTGGTGAATTCCTTGACTAGCATTGTACGTCTGAGGGAGTCTTTCTTAGATAAGTCTGGGTGTCATGGGGGAGAGATTTCTGCAAGAACTTCTCATTTAGGAATTAATTTCCTTGCCAGACTCCCCATCCCTGTAGGCAGTCCCCAGCTAATGAATTGTTGAGAAAATATATGAATTTTATATTTGCAAAATAAAGGATCAAATGTGAGGAACAAGTTGTGGCAATGATATTCCTCTCGTTCAATTAGCTTGACACCTTTAAGACAATTAATTCATGAGAAAATGAGGTGATGTTTTGGAAAATGGCAGTGCACTATTTCAATCTGAAGGTTATGGTTCGGTGATATTTTAAGTCATCACTTAAAGCTAATTCATTTGTATCTGAAAAGTCTGCGTAACCCCTGATAAGGTATAAGGGTATAGTGTTCTCCCTCGTTACGATTGCCTATATTTTCTGAACTGAAAATGTAAATATTGATAAATTTAAAAATAGCATGTGACCTGAGACTGTTCCTTGGGGAGCAATGACAGTTTTTGAACCAATTGCCCCAGGCCTTTCCTGCTGACATCGTCGTGTCTGCCTCCGGCTGCTTGCCCGACTCTCCAGTTTGTTCGAGGACAACAGCGTCCACGCCCACCTGCGGTCTCTCCTCTCCCGCCAGGGTGGCTTCAGGACACCTTCCACTGGCCACCAAAGGCTTCCTCAAAGGGTCAGAACAGAAACAGCTCCTTGGCGTTTCAGTTCCTTGGCATCCCCACGCACTGGACATCGCCACGTGTGCCCGTGCCTGGACCTGCCCTTCCTCCCGGGTTCCTTCCGTCTGCGGCCTTCCCTTCTGCCTCCCCTCTCGGTGCTGTTTGCAGGCTCATAATATCCGGCCTGCCCTTCCAGAGATTCTCTTTTTTCCATCTTTCTTCACACTCTGCTGGGCCACCTCACACTTAATCACGAGAGACGAGTCTCCATTTCCGTCCCTCAGTCCCGCCTGCTGGTCCCTCCGACGTCACGCCCACGCTCATCCCAGCCCAGCTCACCCCCTGCCCATCCACAGGTGTTTTCAGCATGGGATTATGGTCCCGTGGGTGGACTCACTGACAAGATGCACAGAGGGAGCCCTGTGTCTGTGTCGCTGAGCCCGGAGAGGCTGCAGGCAAACCCAGAGCTGGGTCCTCACCTGCATAGGGTGACCATCTGCGTCCAGCCCTAAGGGCAGGTCTTACTCCTGCCTCGGATCTCCCCTCGGCACTCTGCTCTGTGTTTTGGGGAGCTCATCTTCCTGAAGGCTAAGCTGAGTTTCTGGCATTTTCTCTAGTTATTTGGAGTTTTCCCATCTCTAACTTGGTTTATTAGGACCTAAACTATTGCAATATTTGGCAATTTGATGTTTTTGTAAAGTATTTATTTAATTTCAAAGTCTATTAATAATGCTATGATTTGTTTTTTTAAAGTTGCCAAGTATATATTACTATGTTGCTTACAAAATAATAATCATTTACAGCCAATACTTTTTCCAGGAAAGTCATATGATTTTCTCTAATCCTCACAAAAAAGTCTGCTTTTTAATTCCAATTTAGTAGATGGATACACTGGTCGAAGCTAAGAAAAGGTTGAAGGTCACAATAACAAATGATCAGGTTTCACATCTGTCTGTCATTTTAAAAATTCCATGCTTTTCCCACTACACCTGCTGCTTTCCTAAGAAAAAGACAACAAACAAAACAAACTTTCATCTTAATTAACATCAACTATCCTAATTACAATCACCAAACTGTGTGTATCTCTAAATGATCCTCTGTTCTAAGAGAACAAAAAAGTTTTAACAAACTAATTCCAGAGGGTATTGCTCTTCTGATCAATCAGGCTGTAATAGCAGGCATTCAGACTGTACATAGTGCATTCAGACTGTACATAGGTGCATTCAGACTGTACATAGGCACATTCAGACTGTACATGCGTGTATTCAGACTGTACATAGGCGCATTCAGACTGTACATGTGTGCATTAGGACTGTACATGCATGTATTCAGACTGTACATAGGTGTATTTAGACTGTACATAGGCAAATTCAGACTGTACATAGGTACATTCAAACTGTACATGCATCTATTCAGACCATACATAAGTGCATTTGGACTGTGCATAGGTGCATTCAGACTGTACATGCATGTATTCAGACTGTACATAGGTGCATTCAGACTGTACATGTGTGTATTCAGACTGTACATAAGTATATTTGGACTGTGCATAGGTGCATGCAGACTGTACATAGTGCATTTGAACTATGCATAGGTGCATTCACACTGTACATGCATGTATTCAGACTGTACATAGGTGCATTAGGACTGTACATATATGTATTCAGACTGTACATAGGTGCATTCAGACAGTACATAAATGTATTCAGGCTGTACATAGGTGTATTTGGACTGTAGATATGTGCATTTGGACTGTGCATAGATGTATTCAGACTGTACATAGGTGCATTTTGACTGTACATATGTGTATTCAGGCTGTACATAGCGCATTCAGACTGTACATAGTGCACTCAGACTTTACATAGGTGCATTCAGACTGTTCATAAGTGCATTTGGATTGTATGTAGCGTGCATTCAATGCTGGGAACAGTTCTCTGTTCACATGTTTTTGGGAAATATTAACAAGTTCCATTTGCCTTTTGTCAGGAAAGTTTCAACATACACTAATGTAATCCTCATTCAAGAAAAAGGATATCATATTTTGTGCCTAATATGTTTCTAGAAGGTAATTCTCATCAAGGTTATTATAATGCATGGCTGAGTGAACTTGCCTCTCTGATAATCAAGGAATTTTTTCATTGGGAGAAAGAAGAACGTGGACTTTTGAACGGGCACCAGCAACGGTGAGCAAGAGAGAGCCTTGCATCAGCGCTGATGGTGGGGGGCCATCATCAGGTCAGGCAGGTGGTTTTATATCCCCCAGAAAATGTGGGTTAGTTTCATTTTTACCTGGGATATCTGATTGCAGTCTCCTTCCTGTCCACAGACGTCCCCCTCCACCACCCTCTCTGCTCACCTAGCTTACATTTCCCAGAAATCAAGGGCAAAATGTTTTGGCTCAAACAGTCCAGACATCATCATTGCATTTTATGGCTACAGGTAACTACTGATTCTCCACCAAAGGATGTTTAGAGCTGACATTAAAAGCAACTTAAATTCTAATTAGAAACATAATGTAAGAACCTGGCTGGGCTCACTTTTACAGAATCTCCCCCTCAATAAGAGGAGATTTAAAGCTAAGTAATAGGACCTGTCAACCCCTGAAAACAGCCTACTTGGAGCCTTCTTTATTACAATCTGAAAATAGTTTTCTGGTGACTTAAGACAAAGCAAACCTGCGTTTACCCAGTTACTGCTGTGGAGACAAGGACATGCGTTAGCCTTTGTCACCCAGTGGGGCAGGTTGCAAAGACCACTTTTCAAGCCGGAGTACATGGTAAGGTAACATCCACTCACGTGATGCTGCTGGCACAAAAGGCCACTTTGCTCAAATGCACTATTTACCCAGATGTGTGAGGTACAAAATGGCTGGGTTTTCAGGCGAGTGGCCACTGACATAAAGCAGGTGGGAATGAAATGGCCTTCTCCCAGGGAACGAGGCTTCCCACGGGGCTGGACAGCAGGCAGAATCTAGAAGGGCAGTGTGGTCCCTGCTCTTACATACTGTGTTAGTTATTTTATCAAAAAGTATGTGTGATGTGTATTGTCAATTTTAAGATGCTCTCTAAATTTGAGTACCCCTTATATAAAGTTAGAGGTCCAATTGTTAATCTGATAAATTATAATGAATACTCTGAGGACCATCAATATGGAATACAACCTGGAAACACAGGGCAGATGAGGGTCTTTCATATTTATTTATTTATTTATTTACTTATTTTGCAGTTTTTGGCTGGGTCGGATTTGAACCTGCCACCTCTGGTATGTGGGGCCAGCACCGTAATGCTTGAGCCACAGGCACCACCCCTGATGTGGGTCTTTCTTTTCACACTAACAATAGGCGTATTGGTTATATTTAGGGATTCCTTGCTGGAGGAGCTGTGTGAAGGCCAAGGGGAGCAGACCCAGTGCAGGGTCTCCGTGCTCCTGAGTGCGGGGTCTCCATGCACCTGCCAGGTGACAGCACTGGGCCCTCCCTGTGTTTCACTGGCTGCAGCTGTTACTTACCCTCAGATACATGCTCTCTGGGGACTGGGGAGAAAACTCACGTGCCCACAACCCATACACAACCAGCAGTACTCAACAGGGCCTTTTCCTCAAGATTTTCCCTACACCAACTTCTAACAGAAGAAACTTTGGTGCCGTCTTTGACAAGGACACCAGCACTTGTGTTTTAAGCCCACCATCAAGTGCCCTGACAGGAGAGCCAGGTGCGGCCAGTGTGCCAGGTTCCCATGGCCATAGAGGGAGCTTTGTGTTCAATCAGGAGGCTTCAAGTGGGAAGAAATGAAGGAGTGGACAGCTGTACTGGACATGAGCCCTGCACCTTCTCCCGCTGAGGCCTTGGGCTTCATGGATGAGGAAACCAGAGAAGGTTCAGGAAGGAATGCAAGTGATCACCTCGTTCACCAATCCAAGGCCGGCTAACCAGAGAGCCCAGAGCCCTCTGCCTCCAGGGACCCCTTGGTCAGCATCACATCCTTCCCGAACAACAAAACTCGAGGTTATCATTTTTGCTTTGGTGTGGAATTAAACCACACAGCACAGCTGATAAAACGGGATTCAAATTGCTTACTTTAAGAATGCCTCCAAAAGTGTTTATATTATCAACAAGGGCTTGTGTTATAGAGTCAAGAAAATGGCCTCTCTCGGATGAGAGCTGATGGAGGCACATGTGAGCAATTCATTACTCCCGGCTGGATTCTGACAGCATGAGGCTGATGATCCAGTGCTCAGCCTGAGCCTGGTGACTGTCTTGCAAGTTTTAGAGAATGCTGAGAATCCTCCAGCCTGCCTTGCATCGCTAATGCAGATATAGTCTGAAGTCTAAATAAACCAGAAAGGGGCTAAACCTTCACGTGAAAGTGTGCCAAGGAGGCTGAGGGGGATGGTGGTGCTTGGTGGCTGTGTCTCTTCATGGGTTCAATAAACCTATACTGGCTTCTACTTTGCAGAAGGCTGCAGCTCAGAGCTGACTCACGGTGGCACCAACTGGGGTGAGCGCCCCGGGACTCTTAAGATGAGCGTTCCTGTCCTGAGTGACGCCCAGGGCCTTCCTCACCCCCGTAGTGCTCTATAGGGAAAATTTATTGTAAGAGACAGAATCAAGAGAAAGTTCTCTTAAGACTTTTTGATAGATGCAGAAGAGCACATTTTTATCTCAGTTAAATTATCTTTATTTGGCCAGATTCAGAAAAGTGTTCACTGAATCAAATGTTGACATTTTTAAATAAGCTAAATTAAGCTAAATTTACCATTTGGTTATCAAAAACTGAAAGCAAATTCAATCACTAAAGAATGGAGAAAGTAGTTTGGAAATAAAAATCGCGTAGACTTGTTTGTTTTTATTGTCTGAGATTCCTTTGGGGTACAAAGAATTAGGTTACACTGGTTGTATTTTTTAGGTAAATTCTCTCTTATACGTGTGTCCTGCCTCCAAGAGGTGTGTTACACACTGTGTCCCTTACCCCATTCCGCCTCTTGGCTTCCTCATTCTCCTCCCCACTGGGATCTACTGTCTTCATATTTAGAAGTAAGCACGTTGGATTCTTATTTCTTCATTCTTGTGATGCTTTACCAAGAAGAATGTGTTCCAGCTCCATCCAGGCAAATACAAAAGGCAGAAAGTCTCCTTTCATGTAAACATTTTAGTGTAGCATCTTGGCAAGAAGGCCAAGCACAGTACTCCTCCCTGCAATCCCCAAACTTTGGGAGTCTGAGGCAGGAGGATCACTTATGGTCAGGAATTTGAGATCCACCTGAGCAAGAGTGAGACTCAATCTCTGCAAAAAATAGCTAAATCAGCCAAGTGTGGTAGCTCACACCTGGTGTCCCAGATACTTGGAGGCTGAGGCAGGAGGATCACTTGAAGCCAGGAGTTTGAGGTTGCTATGAGCTGTGATGAGGCCATAGCACTCTACCCAGGGTGACAGAGTGAGGCTCTGTCTAAAAAAAATGTTGACAACAATATATAACTATGTAGACCTAATACTGATTTTTTAAAATAATTTTATTGAATCATAATTATGTACATTGGTGCAATCATAGGGCACGATTCATATACATTCAGAAATATTTTGATCGTACTGTTAGAGATAGCCTTCATGGCATTTTCTTGATCACTATATAAAGACATTGATACTC
>CAUYON010165841.1:0-32084 GCA_963573935.1 Arctocebus calabarensis
AGGAAGAAATAAAAAAGGAAATCATTAACTTTCTTGAGCATAACAACAATGAAGATACAAGCTACCAAAACCTGTGGGATACAGTAAAAGCAGTCCTGAAAGGAAAATTTATCGCTTTAGATGCCTACATCCAAAAAACAGAGAGAGAGAGCACATCAACAAACTCACAAGACATCTTATGGAATTGGAAAAAGAAGAACAATCTAAGCCTAAACCCAGCAGAAGAAAAGAAATATCCAAAATTAAATCAGAGAGTATTGAAATTGAAAACAAAAGAACCATTCAGAAAATTAATGAAACAAGGAGTTGGTTTTTTGGAAAAAAATAAATAAAATAGGTAAACGTTTGGTCAGACTAACTAGAAATAGAAAAGTAAAATCTCTAGTAACCTGAATCAGAAATGATAAAGGGAAGTAACAATAGATGCCACAGAGATACAAGAAATTATCTCTGAACACTACAAGAAACTCTATGCCCAGAAATTTGAAGGAAATGGATCAATATTTGGAATCACACCCTTTCCCTAGACTTAGTCAGGAAGAAATAGAGCTCCTGAACAGACCAATTTTAAGCACTGAGATCAAAGAAACAATAAAAAAGCTCCCAACAAAACAATGCCCTGGTCCAGATTGCTTTGCACCAGAATTCTATCAAACCTTCAAAGAAGAGTTTATTCCCAGACTGCAGAAATTATTCCAAAAAGTTGAGGAGGAAGGAATCTTCCCCAACACCTTCAATGAAGCAAACATCACCCTGATACCAAAACCAGGAAAACACCCAACTAAAAGGGAGAAAGAACTTCAGACCAATTTCACTAATGAATAAAAATACAAATATTCTCAACAAAATTCCACCTGATAGATTACAGCTTAAAAAAAAATCATACATCATAATCAAACAGGTTTCATCCCAGGGATTCAAGGCTGGTTTAATATAAGCAAGTCCATAAACGTTATTCACCATATCAACAGAAGCAAAAACAAAGACCATATGATCCTCTCAATAGATGCAGAAAAAGCATTTGACAAAATCCAGCATCCTTTTCCAATTAGAACACTCAAGAGTATAGGCATAAGTGGCACGTTTCTTACATTGATTGAAGCTATCCATGACAAACCCATAGCTAATATTTCACTTAATGGAGTAAAACTGAAAGCTTTTCCACTTAGAACTGGAACCAGATAAGGTTGTCCTCTATTGCCACTACTATTCAACATAGTGCTGGAAGTTCTAGCCAATACAATCAGGAAAGATAAGGAAATAAAAGGCATCCAAATGGGAGCAGAGGAGGTCAAACTCTTCCTCTTTGCTGATGATATGATGTTATACTTAGAGAACCCCAAAGACTCAAACCACAAGACTCCTGGAAGTCATAAAAAATACAGTAATGTCTCAGGATATAAAATCAACCCCAAAGTCTCAACAACAAGACTCCTGAAAGTCATAAAAAAAATACAGTAACATCTCAGGATATAAAATCAAAATCCACAAGTCAGTAGCCTTCGTATATGGCAATAACAGCCAAGATGAGAAGCTAATTAAGGACACAACTCCCTTCACCATAGTTTCAAAGAAAATGAACTACCTAGCAACATACCTAACAAAAGAGGTAAAAGACCTCTATAAGGAAAATTATGAAACCCTAAGAAAAGAAATAGCAGAGGATATTAACAAATGGAAGAACATACAATGCTCATGGCTAGGAAAAATCAACTATGTTAAAATGTCTATACTTCCCAAAGCAATCTACTGATTCTATGCTATCCCTATTAAAATACCAACATCGTACTTTCAAGACTTAGAAAAAATAATTCTTTGTTTTGTATAGAACCAGAAAAAACTTGTATAGCTAAGGCAGTTCTTAGTAATAAAAACAAAGCTGGGGGCATCAGCATACCAGACTTTAGACTGTACTACAAGGCCTTAGTGGTCTAAACAACATCTACTGGCACAAAAATAGAGACAATAGACATTTTGAATCGAATAGAAAATCAGGAAATGAAACTAACACCTCACAGCCACCTAATCTTCAACAAACCAAACAAGAACATACACTGGGGGAAAGACTCCCCATTCATTAAATGGTGCAGGGAGAACTGGATATCCACATGTAGAAGACTGAAACTGAACCCACACCTTTTACCTTTCTCTACTCACAAAATTTGATTCAAGGTGGATAAAAGACCTAAATTTAAGGCATGAAATGATAAAAATCCTCAAAGAAAGCATAGGAAAAACACTGGAAGTTATTGACCTGGAGAAAAACTTTATGAAGAAGACTTCCATGGCAATTGCAGCAACAACAAAAATAAACAAATGGGACTTAATTAAACTGAAAAGCTCTGTACAGCTAAGGAGACAACAACCAAAGCAAACAGACAAAGTACACGATGGGAAAGAATATTTCCATATTTTGAATCAGATAAAAGCTTGATAACTAGGATCTACAGAGAACTCAAATTAATCCCCATGAAAAAAGCCAACAATCCCATGTATCAATGGCCAAGACAAGTGAATAGAATCTTCTCTAAAGAAGACAGACCAATGGCTAGCAAACCCATGAAAAAATGCCCATCATCATTATTATTAGAGAAATGCAAATCAAAACCACCCTGAGATATCGTCTAACTCCAGCAAGAATAGCCCACATCACAAAGTCTCAAAACTGCAGATGCTGGCATGGATGAGGAGAGAAAGGAACACCTTCACACTGCTGGTGGGACTGCAAACTAATACAACCTTTTTGTTAGATAGTATGGAGAACCCTCAAAGAACTCAAGCGAGACCTCCCATTTGATCCTGCAATCCCATTACTGAGCATCTACCCAGAAAGAAAAAAATCCTTTTACCACAAGGACATTTTCATTAGACTGTTTATCATAGGTCAATGTACAATTGCCAAAATGTGGAAACAGCCTAAATGCCCACCAACCCAGGAATAGATTAACAAGCTGTGGTATGTATATACCATGGAATATTATTCAGCCACTAAAAAGGAGGGAGACTTTACACCCTTTGTATTAAACTGGATGGAAGTGGTACACATTGTTCTTAGTAAAGCATCCCAAGAATGTAGAAGCATGAATCCTATGCACTCAATTTTGATATGAGGACAATTAATCACCTAGTACACAGTGGGGTTGGGGGAAGGGCAGTGAGTGGGAAGGACAGAGACAGAGAAGGAGGGAGGGGTGCGGGAAAGGAAGAGCAGAGAGTGGGAAGGAGGGTGGGGATGGGAGAAGGAAAAGTAGAGAGAGAAAAGAGGGGATGTGGGTATCTATGTGTGACACATCTTTTGGGGGCAAGACCCAAGTATAAGAGGGACTTTACCTAACAAATATAATCAGTATAACCTGGTTTCTTGCACCCTCAATGAATCCCCAACAATAAAAAAAAAAAAGAATGCAACACACCTACAAGATCTAGAAAATATCCTCAAAAGGGCAAATCTAAGAGTTACTGGCCTGAAAGAGGAGGTAGAGAGAAAGAACTTTCCAAACCTAGAGAAAGATATCAATATTCTGGTACGAAAAGGTCAAACAGATATAACCCAAACAAGAATACCTCAAGGCATTTAATAATCAAGGTTACACATAAGGAAAAGATCCTAATGGAACTAAGAGTAAAGAAAAAAAAATAATGTATAAAGGAGTTCCAACTCACCTGGCAGGAAACTTCTCAGTGGAGACTTACAGGCTGGGAGAGAGTGGCAGGACATTTCCAAAGTGATGAAGGAAAAAATACCTTAACCCTAGAATATTATATCCTGTGAAAATATCCTTCAAACACAAAGGAGAAATAAAGACTTTCCCAGACAAACAAAAACTAAGAGATTTCATCAACACAGTTCTGTCCTATGAGAAATGCTAAAAGGAATTCTTCAATATGAAAGAGGAAGACATTAATTAATAATAAGAAATCATCTGAAGACATAAAACTCACCGGTAACAGTAAAGAGACAAATACAGAATATTGTATTAGTGTAACTGTGGTCCGTAAACCACTTATGTAAGTAGGAAGAATACAAGACAAACCTATCAAAAATAACTACAACAACTTTTTGAGGGAAAGATAGTATTAAAAGAAAGGGATGGAAACAACCAAAGTTAAAAGGCAGTGGGAAGGAATTAAAGTGTAGAATTTCTTTTAGATTTCTCTTTGCTTATGTATGTTTGTTGATAAGGAGAATTATAATATGCTTAAAATAATTACATATAAAATATTTATTCCAAGCCTCATGGTAGCCTCAAATAAATAAACCATAACAGATATAAAAAAAAAAAAAGGAAGAAATTAAAACACACTACCAAAGAGGGAGGGGGGAGGGAGAGAGGGTGGAAGGGAGGGAGGGAGGGAGGAAGGAAGGAAGGAAGGAAGGAAAGAAGGAAGGAAGGAAGGAAGGAAGGACCACAAAACAGCCAGAAATCAAATAACAACATGTCAGTAATAAGTCTCTACCTATCAATAATAACACTGACTATGAATGGCCTATCTCTCTAATAAAAAGACATACAGTAGCTGAATGGATAAACAAACAAGACCCAAATATATGTTGTATATAAGAAACCAACTTCATCTACAAAGATACACATTGACTGCAAATAAATGGATAAAAGAGATATTCCATGCAAATAGAAACCAAAATGAATAGGTGTTCCTATATTTCTATCAGAAAAAAATAGATTTCAAGACAAAAACTATAAAAAGAGACAAAGAAGTTCATATATAATGATTAAAGGGGCCAATTTGGCAAGAGGATATAACAATTCTAATTATAGTAACATACGCACCCAATACAGGAACACTCAGATATGTAAAGTAAATATTGGGTTTAAAGAGAGAGAGAGAGAGACTGACCCCAAGACAATCATCACTGGCAACCTTAATATTCGCCTTCCAGTACTAGAAAGATCATTCAGACAGGAAATCAACAAAGAAACCCTGGACCTTAACTGCACTAAAAGACCAAATGGACCTGACACATAATTACAGAACATTACATGCAACAGCTACAGAATACACATTCTTCTCCTCAGCTAATGGGTCATTCTCAAAGAGAGGCCATATATTACACCAGAAAACAAGTCTCAAAAAATTGAAATCATATCAGGTATTTTTTTTCTGACCACAGTCACTCAGTAACAGGAAGAACATTTAGAAACTACAGACACATATGAAAATTAAACAATATGTTCCTTTGTCATGAGCAGCATGAGGGTTCTCACCAGATCTTGGATGCCCCAGGCTCCAGAACCATGAGCCAAATACATCTACATCATTGATCAATTATCCAATCTGTGGTATTCAGTTGTAGCAGAGCAGAAAACAGACTAAGACAGTTCACATCAGTGGGACAGCTCCAGCGGTTACCTCTCATGTTTCTGGATGAGGTGGGTCAGCTGGGCAGCAGCAGTGCTCAGGAGGCCTTGCGCACGGGTCTCTGACGACTGTAGGTTCTGGACCAGGTATTCTCTGTGGCCAAATCTTTTACTTAAATGATACCTCTTAGTAGCCTGGAAAAAGTCCATTAACTCTTCTACATTCTCCTATTTAAAAACAAAAATTGAGATGACACATCAAGTTAAAATTTGGAGAAAAATCTTTCTAGACACTTAAAATGCTGCTTTTCCTTTAGAGAATATAGGAAAAGAAACATTAGCACCTCTAACTTTCCTGCACATAACGGAGGCTTATAAGAAAATTACACAGAAACAAGAAATGCGGGCTTTGAAAAGTGCACTCTAGACCTGGAAGGTGAAGGGTTATCAGAGCAACTTTACTGCCCTAAGAAACAGAACATAAATTTCACACATTTGTCCTTCAGCCATGCACACATTCCCACCTGTGGAGTCCCCACTGTGCTGGGCACCAGGATGAGGTGCTGGACTTTTGACATGAATCAGCCACAGACCCCACCCCTGGAAGCTTCCATGTGTACAAGGAGCAGTAAGAGTGTCCCTTGACCTACAAGTGAACAAACCCACAAACACGGGAGTTGGGAAAGGACCAACTGCATCAGGCGTTTTCTCTGGACCTACCACTGGGCCAAGAATAATATTGTGGTGAATTCACTCTTCACTCACCTAACTTAACCCAGGGAGAGAATATTATTACTCTCCTTTCACAGGCGAAGAAACTGAGTCCACATCACACAACTGGCAAATGGCTGAGCAAGGATTTCCTCCCAGTAATCTTTAAGCACATGGCCTGTGCTCTGACATTACTGTAGGTGGCCTTTAAAAATCCAGCCTTAACCAGAAGCACAATAATTATAGCAGCAGCATCAGTGATACCCCATGAAAAGGCTTTGTGGTCTTTTTATCCATTTATGGAAATACTGTCCATACAATGGATCACCAAAAGAATCAACACTTTGTCCAACAAAAAACTGAAGACCCCATGGACACTGTCCTTTTAAAAGTTGTAACACCTCCAGGTCTCAACACTTAAGAACAGGCTCTGTCCAGATGGTGAACAGCGGGATGTTCAGTGAGATGTGGCCTAATAGTAGAAGCATTTCCTGAGAATTACTAGTTCCCGAATCGATGTAACAGGAATGCTGCAGCAAAACTCTGCTTCTCAGAACTGGATCCATGTCGCTGGCTGTTGTGAGCCCATCACGTTAGGAAATTTAGGGCTGGTGTGCTCCAAGGCTCTTATAACTCTGGTCAAAAAAGCCTAGATCAGCAGTTCTCAGCCTATGGGTTGCAACCCACAGGATCTGTATTAAAGGGCTACAGCATTAGGAAGGCTGACAACTACTGGATACCATAGTACTGTCAGCACCTGTGGAGTTACTGCTTCACCAATATATATATATATATATATATTGCAGTATATATATACATTTTTTTTTTTTCAGTGTTTGGCGGGGGTTGAGTTTGAACCAGCCACCTCCAGCATATGGGGCCAGTGCTCTACTCCTTTGAGCCACAGGCACCACCATTCACCACAATATTATTAACAGTAGCATGTATTCTTTTTAACTGTCAGTGCTCTAGAGTTGAGAGTCAGCCGCTGCCCATCATGAGAGTCAAATGACAACAGGACCTGCTGATATCTAAGTGACTCCAAGGAGTCTGAATGCCTAGCTATGGACACAACAGATTTCTTGTCCTATGTACTCTCACTAAAGTTTTAATGGAAAAAGCCTAGAGTGAAAACAAGAGGCTAGCTCATTCTCTGTACATCCACATCCATCTGGGAGTGGCTCTTTCTTCCCCAGAGACTGGTGACAATCCCTTGGTTTCCTCCTGGGATGGCCCTATGGCCTCAGCTGTCACATAGCCCTCAAATACTGGACCTGTGCTGGTTACATGTCTCTGAGGGACAGGCAGGGCCAGCCTTCATCTTGTTTTTGGCATGCTGAGTGCTATGGCCACGTCTCAGATGGCCTGCTCACAGATGCAGGTGTGGACACCCATGCTCACACCTGCTCCTTGTACTAAATCATCTTTTGCCCCTGCTTTGGCAATGGCAGCAACAGAGGGCGGTCACAAGCCTGGATTCACCCTGGGTGGACACAGCTCATTCTACTGTGCAGACCCCACACATCTAATGCAAGGAAGGAATTTCAAAGAGGGAAATTTAACCAGCAAGCCAGCTTTCTGGAACAATTTTCATGTATAAAGATAAAACTGAAATAAAATAATTGCTCCATCAGAAGGACACATTGCTCAGGAACCACAGGTTTGCACTCATCCAATAAACACAGCACTGGACCAAGGAGCAAGTTAACCCTATGGCCTGGAGGGTGCCCAGTGGTACCCAAGTCCTCCTGCACCATCCAAAGGGTCCCGTGCTCTTTGTAAACAGAGACTGGCTCATAAGCTGGAAGAGGCAGCCTGTTTGATGGATGACATCTGCATCTCTCAAATATGTTATTCATGGACAAAACAGAAAATTCCATAAAGGAAAATAAAAATTGTTTGCAACTGCTGTTCCCATCAGCTGGAGCAAGCTGTCAGCATAGTGATGACACTGGGGACAAACAATGGACATGCATTCTTGCAAACCAATGATGTCGCCCTGCATATGTGTGCATGTGCACATGAGCTTATAAATACTCATGCAGGCCTCATAAGAAATTCTACAAGCAAGGTGACAGGATCAGGTAAACTATTTGCACTATCACCTAAGAAATCATTCACTCTAGATTAATAACATTCACACCCCAGCTTACATGCAAAAATACACAAAGTCATCCAGGCAGACCTAGTCACAGACAGTAATGCCCACATGCACATCAATACACACATGTGTAGACGTGTTTTTACTGCTTTATACATTAAACACATGTTATGCCAAGCACTAACTTCCCATGAATCAGCTCATTAAATCTTCATCGCACCCCCGTGAGTGTGGGTACTCTCTTATGCCTATTTTACAGGTGAGGAAACTAAGGTTCAGAGAAGTTGGGTAACTTGCTCAAGTTCACATACTAGGTGGGTGAGCCACGCCACCACTCTGCTTACAGGAAACTCACCCATGCACCTAGAGGTACAAGGAAGAGTGTGGGGTAAGAAACCCCCACATGTACATCTCATTTGAGTGAGCCAGTAATGGGTTAAATTGGCTTTTGCTATCACAGAAAAAGCAAGAGATTTTGGCTGCCCTGAGGCAAACACAAAGACTGTTTTCTGGTGATCCAGAAACAGATACTTTGAAGTTTTTGCAGCTGTTGATTCCAAGGAATTAGAAGTTGAAAAGCTTCCTGCTTTTAAAAATCTCAGCACTGTGGAAAAACAAAGTCATAAACCCATTTAAGGTTAATTCGGTGAGCTGGCGAGCACATGAGGAGTTTCAGAAAGCAGTTCCCCTATAAATCTATAAATCTGTTTCTCTTATTTTCATGTAGATTTCTTACACAAAAGCTGAGGCTCATTTACAAGGAATGTAAGGTAAAAGAGCACTGTCTGGTTTTCAGACTTGATGTCTGCCACTTAGGTTTAGAATTAGAAGAAGTTAGATAATGGCAAATGTTGTAAATCATAGATTAAGTGCGCAGTGACTGCCAATGTATATAAGGACGTCAGAAATAAAGATCATTGCTACATGTCATAACAGAGTGGAGGCCTGCTTCTTGCACCTTTTCACAATACAGAAGTGAGCTTGCACCCGAGGCAAAGCTGCAGCCCTTCGCATCTCTGGTCATGCAACAAAAGAGAAATTAGCTCACAGGTATACAGCACAGAAGGAGAGGCAGGACTTAATTCTGAGAAAGAGGAGAAATTTACTGAAATTCAGGAAAATTGCTCTCCTATCACAGTGAGACTAATCTCAGGTATTACCTGTATTTTAGAATAATTTTGAAGTAGCATTTTAGCCACCTCTGGCTTCAAGTCCCCTTTGAAAACAGCACTTTTCACCTGGGTGAAAAAGATGCTGTGCAGCTCGCCTCTCTGGAAAATGGCCAGCTGTCTGTGAGCCGTGGCGAAGTCTTCTTCCTGCTGCAAAGCCAGGGACTTCTTCAGGTGCTCTTGCTCCAGGCCATGCAGAGTCCGCAGGAGGTTGTTACACTCTGTAGCCGACTGCAGGGAGAACAGGCAGAGTATAAGGGACCAACATACCAAACACACATGCACACATGCACACACAGTATGGACGTGCACGAGTATGTGCACATGCGTGCACTGTAATACACAGGCACACATGCAGTGTGCACACGCATGCAATGTGTACATTCATGCAGGCACATGTGTGCCCAACAAGCAATGTATACATTGACACTTGTTCATACATGCACACACACAAGTATATGCACACACAGCAACATACGGTGCACACACATCTGCTCACAGATGCACACAGGAACACACTCTCACATTCACACAGAACACATACACACATGTGAACGCACATACACAGTCCCAGCTGGGGATGCCCACCCCCAGGTCTGCCAAGCAGGGGAGGTTGTGTATGAAAATGAGTGGGGTAGCCCTGCGTGAGAGGCATTAGGAAGTAGTGGGGACCACAGCAAAGTGTACAGGGCAGTCCCTACCTGCAGGAAAGCTACTAGTCAGTCTATTAAAGGGGCCCCACAAGGATGTGGACTCAACATGGCCAAATCTTCTTGTCCTTTAAGAGAAGCTGGAAATTTGGCTTTTCTTATATATAAAATTTTATGTTGTAAATATTGTCAACAAATGTGCACTTTCAATTCCCTGGTAAACTTTCCAATACAATGGACTTTCCAGGGAGATAAGGCATGTGTTCAATCTGGTTCCAAATAGCTAGAAAAGCAACTTTCCCATGCAGAGAGTGGGAGGTATGGACCTGAGGGAAAGGGGCCTAAATTCCAATCTGAGAAACGCAAGCCTGTGTCAGGCAGACTGGAGTAACTGCTCTGCAGGACATCGACCCTGCACCATCAAAGGTCTGAGACATGCTCAGGAAATTATGACTGTACTAAATTATACTTCCTGTACTCAGTTTAACAAGAAAGACAAACTGTAAAACTGTTTTATAAAAATAAATCCAGAAGTGGTTAAAATGTAAGAGTTCTTACACTTAAGAGACCTTTTCCTTTAAGACAAGGACTCAAGAAGGGTGGAGGAGCCCCAGGCAGCACAGGCAGGATGCAGGCCGCCCTGTGCAGGGAAATGCCTGGATACAGAAGGCATTCTCCCCGGGAGGAAGGACAAAGCCCTGAAGAGCCAGCAATTGGTTGAGAGAACCTGGGTTGCAAGTCACTTCCCCTCCGGGCCTCAGTTTCCCCCTCCTTCTCTAAGGAGAAGTATTTCATATACTCACAACCCTGAGCTGTAGGCTCCAAAGATAACACTGAATTATGGATCGTGGAAAGGGCTCCCACAGGGCTGATGCTGTCCGAGCAATGAGTGAAGAACTACGCAGGCATTAATGTGCTCGTTCCCACAGCAGCCCTCTGAGACAGGCATCACCATCCTCCCATTCAAAGGGTGGGGAAACAGGGCCAGGGTGACAAAGCAATGTGACTCCTGGAAGAACACAATGAAGCTCTAAGCTCCAGCACCCTGCCGTCTGTGTCCATACCCCTCACCACTCCCTTAGGGCCTTGATGTGGAGAAATCATGGGCAAACTCTGAGGAATTGCATAGGTATTTAAGCAGAACAGATGTCATCTCTATACGAACTGCAGGCATGGGTTCCACATCCATGGATTCAACCAGCAGTGGATCAAAAATATTTGGGGGGACCAAAAGGATAGTTGCATCTGTACTGAATGTGTACAGACATTTTTTCTTATTCCCTAAATGAAAGAAAGATTCCAACTATTTTCATAGCATTCACCTCATGTTAGGTATTTTAGTCATCTAGAGATGATTTAAAGTATACAGGAGGATGTGTAGGTTTATGCAAATACTATAAGCTTTTATTTCAGGGACCTGAGCCTCCAGATTTTTGGTCTCTGAAGAGTGGGGAACGGGTCCTGGAAGCAATCCTCTCAGAACAGCGAGGGATGCCTGTCCTGGAAATTCCTAAACTTTTTATTCAAAAAAGCTGATACTGGGGCGGCTCCTGTGGCTCAGCGAGTAGGGCGCCGGCCCCATATACCGAAGGTGGCGGGTTTAAGCCCGGCCTCGGCCGAACTGCAAAAACAAAAAAAAATAGCCGGGCGCTGTGGCGGGCGCCTGTAGTCCCAGCTACTAGGGAGGCTGAGGCAAGAGAATCGCTTAAGCCCAAGAGCTGGAGGTTGCTGTGAGCAGTCTGACACCACGGCACTCTACCCAGGGCGATAAAGTGAGACTCTGTCTCTACAAAAAAAAAAAAAAAGCTGATACTGATCATTTTGATTTTCTTTCAAAAAACTGGTTCTTGATGGAATAATACATCCAAAATATTTTCCTGCATTTTATTTCAAGACTACTACAATATGTGATAGACAATTATAATGCAGGCTGTGGTTCTGTAAGAAGAGGTGGCTTGTACTGCTAGAAGAGATCCAGTTCTACTAACTGTAGTAGCTCAGATGCTATTTGTGGAAGACTGGCGCAAAAAAGGCAGCTTGTCCCTGAGCAGTGACCTAGGAGATGCAGACCAGAAGACAGGGGTGAGGGGAATGGGCAGGATGCAGCTGTAGAAAAATCCTAGGGAGGGCAAGTTCAGAAGGTCCCAGGGGAGGGACAGAACGAAGCAGAAGAAGCACCAGCTTTCATCCTCCACGTGTGTCCCACATAAAAAAAGCATCATCCCAGGCCTTGTTTCTGGATCAGAAGCCTCAGAAACATTTTACATGCTTCACAGGAAAGGATGGGTTCAGGTGGTACTCACAGCAAGGACTGTCACCTGCCATTAGAGGCAGTGGCATTATGGCACCGTGGATAAAAGCACAGTGCCAGGGCCTATCTTGACTACCTATGAGTCCTCCGACAGATGAACTTCCCTGCATCTCAGAACCTCACAGTCCCCACCTCACTGAGTGGGTGTGAACACTTAATGAGGTTCACACAATGTGCTTGGAATAATGCCTGACCCCAGGGGACACTGAGAAGGGGCTGTTATTATTAAATACAAGAGTATTTAATAAAATGAGAAAATGTTTATGCTGTGATGTAAAGAAAGACAAGCAAGATACACAATTACAGGAACTGCATAAGCTTTACTTTATAGAAAAATGTAATATAAAATTATTGTAAAATGGAATACAAATGTACTATAAAATGTAATATAAATCTAAGGGCCAAAATGTATGCTGGAATCCAAGGACAAGTGAGAAGGCCATCGGAGTCACCCCTGTATCTCCAAGGTCAGGCATACAGTAGGAACTCACTAATGAGCCAAATAAACAATCCTCTACCAGACGGTGTTGAAATGGGCTTCACTATTTTTTTTTCCAGAGCTGTTCTTTTTAGGCTTTGAAGCCAGAATCAGTGAACTTTTCTGTAAAGTCTCAGAGAAGAATTTTAGATTTTGCAGGCCATATAAGGTCATATATTCTTTGGCATTTGTTTGTTTTTTACAACCTTTTAAAAATGTAAAAGTCATTCTCAAGTAGTAGGCTATACACAGGCAGGATTGGGCTCAGGGTCCCTCATTTACTGAGCACTACCTTGGAATATTTTCTAAGCCTCTCTTTTTGAGTATGTATTATGTTCACAGGAAATTAAAAAGACAAATTTAGGAAAAGAGAGAAAGAGAGAGAGAGATAACAGGATCCTTTAGGGGCTAAATCACTGAACAGGGTGTTAAGCACATTCTTCCAGATGGGACATGCGTATTCCAACATCACAACCCTCTTTGGACATGCCTTGCCATGCATGAAGACTCTCTACTCCCTCCATGAGCTCTCCCAGTGCTGCAAATATGTGTCTCTGAGAATGTTACTGAATAATATCTCATTCATGTACCTTTCATTAGACTATCAACTTTGTGAGTGTGAGAACCATGACTCACTGTTCTCTGCACCTTCTCTGCCTCACCCAGTGCCTGGAAACAATAAGTACTCATTAAATGCTTGCTAAATTACCCAGGATGCAAGGATGGATGGATGGTTAGATGGCGATGGATAGAAGAAGGTAAATGAACAAATGGATGAGTGGGTGGTCCAGATGGATGGATGAATTGCAGATGAATGGTTAAAAGGATAAATAGAAGGATGGGTGGATGGAAGGGTAGACGGTTAGGTGCGTGACATGTGGATGCGTGGAAGGGGTGAATGAATAGACAGGTGAGTGGATGGATAAATGACAAATCCCTGAAAGGAAGGAGGGAGGGAAGGCAGGAACATCTTCCTTTCGGGCCTGGCTTACCCTCTCACTCGCACATTTCAGCAACTCTTCTGCTTCCTCCATTGCCGCTATCTCCCTCTGGTACTGGTTTTCTGTCTTCTTTCTTGTCTCCAGGTCGCATTCAGCCGTCAATGCCACCATCTTCCGATCGTACTCCTCTTGAATTTCATTTTCCAGCAACAGAAACTGCCTTTTGAAAATGGTGCCCATCCTCCTCTCCACTTGGGGTGAGAGGTGGCCACTGCTGGTGAGATTTTTCAGTAGAAGGGCAATGACATCCTTGCTGATTTGAGCTCGACGGGCCTCCAGATCTGCATCAGCACGATTCAGGGTTGCAATCTCCAACCTGAGAAACACAAGTCACATGGAGTTTATTATGTGAGATTGTAAGAGAAACAAAAGGTTCCTCAAAGCTCTGAGGTTTTAAGCTATTTTTAGGTGGGGCCTTTCTTTCTTCCTTTTCTCCTCCTCTTTTTTCCTCCCTCCCTCTGCTCCATACAGTCAGTGGAGGCCAGTCACTAAATCAACAGATCCTTATTTTAAAAATTTGTAAGGTACCACCCTATGAACAATAAGGAATATAACTGATATAAGACATGGTCTTGGTCAACAAGAGACAAGTCAACAGCAAGAAGGAGACCAAGGGAAAAATGGATGGCTAATATATTAAAACAACTTAAAAATAAAGTTTATTTTACCTTTTTTCCAATTAAAAATTAATTTATGAACATGCCAACTCAATGTAATGATGGCTAAATCCCATCAGACTTCCTCTAAAAATAAATTCTTCTTGAAAAATATTTACATGACTTCACAAGGTCAGAATGTTTCACAACTTGATTGTGGTGGTAGCACAACTGTATACACTTATAGAGCACATCATACTGTACTCTTAAAATGGGTAAAATTTTATGGGATATTAATTATCCCTCTATAAAGCTAGAAAAATATGCACAAGGAAAATTATGTTCACAATAGAAAATATGGAAAATAAAGACAAATAAAAAGTGACTTCTGGGCTCAGAGCCTGTAGCTCAGAGGCTAGGATGCCAGCCACATAACACTGGAGCTGGTGGGTTTGAATCCAGCCTGGGCCTGCCAAACAACAATGACAACTACAACTAAAAAAAAAAAAAGGATCACACCTACGGTGCATCTTAGCAGGGTACTGGCGAAACTTATTAAAGGTAGAGTATCAATATCTTTATATTGTGATCAAGAAAATGCCATGAAGGCTATCTGTAACAGTACGATCAAAACATTTCTGAATGTATATGAATCGTGCCCTAGGATTGCACCAATGTACAGAATTATGATTCAATAAAATTATAAAAAAAAATAGCTGGGCATTATGGCAGGCACCTGTAGTCCCAGCTACTTGGGAAGCTGAGGCAAGAGAATTGCTTTTAAGTCCAAGAGTTTGAGGTTGCTGTGAGCTGTGACATCACAGCACTCTACCAAGGGCAACATAGTGAGACTCTGTCTAAAAAAAAACAGAAAGTGACTTCTGGCTCTGCACCTCAGCACAGTGATTATGGCACCGCCCACAAACACCGAGGCGGGCAGGTTCGAACCCGGCCTGGGCCTGCTAAACAACAATGACAACTGTAACAAAAAAATAGTCAGGCATTGTGGTTGTGACACACAGCACTCTACAGAGGGTGACATAGTAAGGTTCTGTCTGAAAAAAAAAGAATGTGAGTTCATCATTTAATCAGAAACAATGAAGCAGCCAGGTGCCGTGGCTCACACCTATAATCCCAGCACTCTGGAAGGCCAAGGTGGGAGGATTGCTTGGAGGCAGGAGTTCAAGACCAGCCTGAGTGATGGTGGGTGCCATGTGACTATAGTCCCAGCTACTTAGAAGGCTAAGGCCAGAAGTTTGAGGCTACAGTGAGTTATGAGCCACTCTAGCCTGGTCAACAGAGCCACACCCTGTCTTAAATAAAGAAAACAAATGAAGGTATTATATTGTCATAGTTTCTTCTAGTTTTTCTGTTTTTACATAAATTAAAGGACTATTTACAAGGACACAAGTATAATGTCACCCTTTTTTCATCTCACATTGCTACTGGCATCTTCCAGAGGTACTAAAAAACTAAAAATATTTCTTTTATAACATTTTCAAAATATTTCACCATGTGATGCACCACCATTCAATAACTATTGTTGCACATTACGGTTACTTGCAAATTTCAAAATCTAAAATCATCTTAAAACAAACAGCTTTTCTAAAAGCTCTTTCTGCCAAAGAGCTCTTGATCTTTGCAGTAATTTCCTCAGTACATATTCCCACAAAAGGAATCGCTGGGTCAAATGTCAGCTACATGTTTAAGCCCCTTGGGTCATCCTGCCAGATGGCTTTCCAGAAGAGTGCCCCAGAAATACATTCTGATCCTTAAACATAACACCCTACACTCTACATTGTCAAAAATTAATGACAACTCAATCTATAAGGGAAAAAATGGCATAGGATTGTAAAAGTATGCATTTTAAGAAAACTACTACAAATTTTCCAAGCATTTAAAAGTAGAACAGTGTGATTCCCACATTACCCAGCTTCAAAAATTGTCAATATTCACCGCTCTTGTTTTGTCTACTGCCTTTAAAGTTTGAGCATGTTGAGGTGAATCTCAGATGTGGTGTTTCACCTGTAAATATGTCAGCATGCCTCTTTAACTGTCAAGGATATGTATACGTAGGTAGAGACAGATATCTGTATATCTATCTACCTCTCAATCTACATATTTGTATATGATCTTTTTTACCTCACCTTGTGGCTGAAGAGTGGCAAAATATACTATCCCCAAATATACTGTTCTGGTATAATGACTATTTTAAGATAAAGGCACTTCAAAAACAAACTAACCAACCCGCAGGTATAAGAAGCTCACTCAGATCTTCATGCTGTTTCTTAAAAGCAGATGGATGAAATTCCCAGGTTGAAGAACCCTTTCCTATCCTAAGGGGAAACCAAAATTCTTGTGACCAAGGATGGAAAGCTGAGACCAAGAGAATTCTGTACAAACAGACCTTGTTAAGATCATCCTTATCTCACTTTATACTCCCCACATAACTCAGTTGCTTTTTTCACAATCTGCTATTCTTTTCCACTTATTGGGGATCTTCACTTCCTCATAAGGGCTCTTGTGTCACATAAAACTTTTTATCCTGTTAATCTACTTTATATCAATTTAATTCTTAGGCCCATAGTGGGACCCTAAGAGTAGCAGTAGGGTCTGACTCCCTATACTGCCATTGTCATATTAAAAATACTTAAAATAATCTCAATGATTAATAACATCTAGTGACCAGTCATTATTCAAACTATCTCAAGTGTCTCAAGAATGTCTTTTTACCTAGATGAATGGCTAACAAACATGAAAAAATGCTTATCATCCCTAAACATCAGAGAAAGGCAAATCAAAACCACCCTAAGATATCACCGAACCCCAGTGAGAAGGGCCCACATCACAAAGTCTCAAAACTGCAGATACTGGTGTGGATGTGGAGAGAAGGGAACACTTTTACTCTGCTGTTGGGACTGCAAACTAACCTTTCAACCTTTTGGGAAGGAAATATGGAGAAGCCTCAAAGAACTCAAACTAGACCTTCCATTTGATCCTGCATTCCCATTACTGGGCATCTACCCAGAAAAAAAAAATCATTTTATCATAAGGACATTTGCACTAGACTATTTATTGCAGCTCAATTTACAATTGCCAAACTGTGGAAACAACTTAAATGCCCACCAATCCAGGAATGGATTAATAAGCTATGGTATATGTACACTATGGAATACTATTTAGCCACTAAAAATGATGGAGACTTTACATTTTTTGTATTAACCTGGATGGAACTGAAACACATTCTTCTTAGTAAAGCATCATAAGAATAGAGAAGCAAGAAAACAATGTACTTAGTTCTGATATGAGGACAATTGATAACTTAGTACATGGGGGGGTGAGGGAAGAAGGGAGGGGGTAGAGGATCATGGTGTGTGACATACACCTCTTGGACATGCGACATAGTTATAAGAGGGACTTTACCTAACAAATGCAGTCAATGTAACTTGGTTCTTTGTACCCTCAATGAATCCCCAACAATAATATAAAAAAAAGGTATCTTTTTACAGTTGAAAGTTTAATTCAAGAACCAAGCAAAATCCCACAATGTCAGCTAAGTTTGTGCTACTCTGTACACAACATTCTAGCCTTTCAATTTTTTTTCCATGGCATTAATTTGTTGGAGAAACCAGGCCATTCATGCTACAATGTCCTACATTCCAGATTTGGCTGATTGCTTCCATAGAATGTCATTGTACCTTTCTCTGCCACCTGCTATAGACTAGTAATCAGATCTAAGGTCTTGATTAGTCAGATTCAATTTGTTTTCCAATTATTTTTAAGTTCTTTTTCTTATTGAAGCAAAATGTACTTCACGAACTCATCCTAGAAAAAGCGCTACATATGTACCTCATTGCTGAATATCACTATGGACCTTCAAAGTACTCCTCTTGGGAAGCTATGAACCAAGGCCAAAACCTAGTGCACCCTTCAGAGCAATTTTGGAACTTTTTATTGAATGGTCGGTCACCAAAACTGTCATCATATTACACTTGATGTTGTGAAGGTCACCAAAATGTCTTCCTCTCAATATTTCCTTTAACTTTGGGTAAAGAAAAAAGTCATTGGGAGCCAAATCAGGCAGGAGAGGGGCTTGTAGGGTCAGAAGACCACCCTACATAAGCCACACAAAGGCAAGCCTTTAATGGGTTAAAATGGTTTCTGCTAATACAAAAGCAAGAGAACTGGGCCCCCCCTGAGCATACACAGAGACTATTTGTCCGGAGGAAAAAGTCCATAAAAACAGTGACTCTGAAAGTATGCTTCCATTAAACCCAGGAGGTTAGGGACTGTCAACCCCATCCCTGGTGATACGGATCAGAGGATGACATGTGTTCTGCACATATTGCCCTGGAGCCTAAAGATCTCTGCTCTGTACAGAAACAAAGTCTTAAATCCATTTTGAGTTAACTTAAGTGTGTGCTTGAGGGGTTTCATTCCCCAGTTCCCCCTGCAGCTCTTTGTGATCCTTATTTAGATACTTTGTTCAAAAGCTGATGCATGTCTGAAAAGAATGTAAAAGCAGAAAGTATTGTGTTGATTGTAGACTGAATGTTTTTCCCATAAGTTAATTTTAGATAGAAGAAGTTAGGTAATGGTAAAAGGCTATAGATCATAGATTAAATGTGCGCATGACTACCAGGATATATAAGGTGGCCCCAAATAAAGATGATTTGCTACACGCCATCTTGAGTTGTGTAGTCCAGTTTCTTATGTCTCTTAATAATCATAGGAGCGAGTTTTACACCTGAGGCAAAGCTGCTGTTTCCTCGTGTCTCCATTCCCATGACATAATTGGCGCAGTGAGCAGGATGATGTGAGAATGTGAGAGGACAAGGAGACTTCCCAGATGCCGAGCCGG
Source organism: Arctocebus calabarensis (assembly GCA_963573935.1). Classification (NCBI taxonomy): domain Eukaryota; kingdom Metazoa; phylum Chordata; class Mammalia; order Primates; family Lorisidae; genus Arctocebus; species Arctocebus calabarensis. The sequence continues at coordinate 19,197 of CAUYON010165841.1, forward strand.
AGGACTGCTGCCTCTGCCCGGACGCATCAGAGAGATCTTTGCTGAAGCCTCTTGAGGTAAGCTTGAGAACCCTGTAACTGGAATGTTTCAGAGGCCACGCAGAGTACATGGGATGTTTCCAGATTAGCAAGAAACATGGGAGGAAGTAATATGAGTATTCAGCTCAATTCTTCTTTAGAAGATCAATATGTAGCCATGCTGAAATTATTGATCACTTCCACTAAAATCCCTGTTAAAAGTAGCAGTTTGAGAGAATTATTTCATGTTGTGATTAAGCATTGCTATTGGTTTATACATGAAAAGAAAGTTCAATTGAATATGAAAGTGTGGAAAAAAGTAGGAAGGGCTTTGGGTTGCGCTCACCATAAAGGAGAATTTATTAGCACAGAAGTTTGGGCTAAGTATCAGTTGGTTCATATGGCTCTGGAGCATCTCAACCATGCTCTGAAGCATCCTCAGGGTCAGAGAATAATAAGGCTGATAACCCACTACCCCCACCTTCTCCCTCAGGAGAGGAGAAGAAGGTGGAAAAACCTGAGGAGCCTGAGCATGAGTATGATAATCTGGCAACTCCAGATTCTGAGCCTGATTGGCCCATTAAAACTGCTAAGAAATATGTGGTGATCTTATCAGCTTGGATAGTGGTGCTAAAAGTTGTCCTGATTTAGTGAAAGTGGTTGAGGGAGTAACATTGATAGATACTGAATTTGAACACCTTAAAAGGGTCATGGCTGAAGGTTTTCAAACTACAAATAAAAGATTGTCTTTTTGGAAAAGAAAGGAGCTGAATTACTCTCATCCAAAGCCAGCTCTACGGCAGGTTCATATAAAAACACAATAACACCATATAAGCAAGCCTTTAACTCCTTCTGCTCCACCTGGTCCAATGCCATGCAGGAACGAGCCTTGGCATCCAAATGCTCCGCCAGGTATATACCCAGTGTGGCCCAACCCTCCAGACACTAAATTTGTTGCCAAATATCATCTTCCTTTAGAAATATCAGAACTGGCAATTGCTAATGCAAAATCTGTACAAACTGATGAATTAGGCAATAACAAGCCTACAGCTCACATCTTTCCTGTATTTAGACAAATTCAGGATGATACCCGTCCTGGCACCCCTAATCATGGGCCTGTTGCAATAAAATTCCTAAGGACCATGAAAGATTCAGTATTTGCACATGGAGCAACTTCCCCTTTTGTTCTTGGAGTTTTAAATTCTTATTGCACTGATCATGTCTTTTTGCCAGCTCATTGGGAAACTTTGGCTAGGTCTACGTTAAGTCCCGGTCAGTTTTTACAATTTAAGGCGTGGTGGTTAGAATAGGTGACTTTACAACAGCATCTGATGGGAGTCCCAGTTGGGCATCTGATGGGATCAGGAGATCAAGCGTCAATACAGAATCGATTGCGTCTTCCACATGAAGTCCTCCTTCAAGTAAAAAAATGTTTGTATAAGAGCTTGGCAGGGATTAGAAAAGAAGGATAGTGTAAAACAATTTTTTACAAAAATAATTCGAGAAAATAATAAGCCATATTCAGAGTTTGTCATGCTATTACAAACAGCAATTGAAAGGTCTATACCAAGAAAGCATGACAGATGCTTTTGTTACAATCAGCATTTAAAAATGTGAATTCAAATTGCAAGCAGGCATTAGCTGCAGTAAAAAGTCAAGAGAATGTTACCATTGAGCAATACTCAGAGTTTGCCAAGATGTGGGTTCAGGTACTTTCAAGCTCAGCTTAATGCTGCTACCTTAGCAAATGCTATGCAAACAACTAAACCTAAATCTAAATGTTTTAACTGTGGTAAATTGAGACACATCAGAGCTCAGCTTTACTTTTACGGCAGAGCTGACTGCTGTAAAAGTAAAACTAAACTACTCCAGCTGCAAAGTCCCAAGTGCTGGGAATTTGTCGCCATTGTAAAAAAAGTAAACATTGGAATTCTAATTTTACTTTATCACAAAGAAAAGGCAGCACCAATAAAAAAAAAGGTGGTTTTAGAAGCACTGGAAAACAGGTTTTTTGAAATACTTAAAAACCTGCCAACAGTACTATTAGAAAGTGCTTACTCAAGGCATGTTACACAGCCCCACGTTGTGTCAATTGTTTGTTGATCAACCTTTAGAGAAAGATAGAACTTTGTTTCCTGAAGAAATATGTTTGCATTATATGGATGATATTTTAATTGCTCATAATGATGAAATTAAATTAAAACAAATGTTTAATGTGGTTCAAGAAAATTGTGAGTAATATGGTTTAATAATTTTTCAAGATAAAGTTCAAAATAAAGATCCTTAGGAATATTTGGGATATAAAATTACTAGACAGCAAATTATTCCTCAGAAAGTAAAAATCAAAAGAGATTCATTAAAAAACTCTTAATGATTTTCAAAAACTGTTAGGAGATATTAATTGGATCAGACCAACTTTAGGAATACCTACATATGCTTTAAAAATAATTGTTTTCCACCTTAGAGGGAGATTCAGATTTAAAAAGTCCTCGAGAGTTAATCCCTGAGGCTGAAAAGGAGTTACAATGGGTGGAACAACATATTCAACAATCTCAATTAGATAGAATTAACACTGTAGGAGAATTTTATTTATATGTATTTCCTTCTAGCCATTCTCCTACTGGATTATTAACTCAAAATGAAGCTTTTATAGAATAGTGTTTTTTACCTAATAAGGCTGCTAAGAAAATGGAGACTTATGTTTGTAAATTAGCAGCAATAATTTTAAAGGGGAGACAAAGGTCTAGACAATTAATTGGTTATGATCCTAATAAAATTATAGTACCCCTAACTAACTCTCAGGTCAATAATTTGTTGATATTTAATACAGAGTAGCAAATTACTCTCTCCAATTATTTAGGAACTTTGGATAATCATTATCCACAAGATAAAAGAATTCAATTTCTTAAGAAAACTAATTGGATTTTACCTAAGATAATTAAGAATGAGCCTACTGAAAATGCATTAACCTTTTACACTGATGCCAACAAACAAGGAATGGCAGGATATATGGGGCCTAATATTCAAAAGGTAGAACAGTCTCCTTATCAATCTGTACAAAAGGCAGAATTATTTGCCATTGTAATGTTATTAACTGATTGTAAAAACTGCTCCTTAAGCATGAAAAGCAACTCAATTTTTCTACCATAGTAATGCAAAATATAGAAACTGTAACTCTTTCTGATACTATTTCAGAGTTAAATCAATTGTTTATTCAATTACAAACTTTAATAAGAGCTCGCCAACAGCCATTATATATAACACATATAAGAGCTCATTCAGGCCTACCTAGACCTTTGTCTAAAGGAAATCATGTGATTGATCAACTGGTTGGTTCAGTTTTTTCAGCTAGGCAAAAACATAAAATACAACATTCAAATGCCAAGTCTTTAAAACAAAGATATGGTATACGTTGGCATTCTGCTAGAGTTATAATTAGATCTTTTCCTACTTGCCAACCGATGGTGGCTCCTCCTTTATCACAAGGAGTCAACCCTAGAGGCTTAAAATCTAATCAAATTTGAAAATGATGTAACTCAATTTCCAGAATTTGGCAGAACTAAATATATTCACCATTCAACAGATACATATTCCCATTTTTCATGGGCAACTGTTTTGTCTTCTGAAAAAGCAGACACAGTAATAACACACTTATTAAAAGCTTTTGCTGTTGTGGGAAAACCAAGTACCATCAAAACAGATAATGGATCTGCATATATTTCTAATAAATGTAAAGAATATTTTAAAATACATAATATCAATCACATCATTGGAATACCAGGAAATAGTACTAGACAATCTATAATAAAAAAAATAGAACATTAAAAAAAAGTTATTTAATCAGAAGGGGGAAGGGCAGTATACTAACCCAAGAAATAGAATATCCTCAGCCCTACTCACTTTAAAGTTTTTGAATTTGAATGATGAAAATGAAACACCAGCATTTAAACATTGGAGTGTGGCAACAACACCACCTGCTGACCAGCCTGTATATTACAAGGACATTCTTAAAAATGAGTGGCTTCCTGCCACAGTCATAAGATGGGGGAGAAGGTTAGCTTATGGTTCTACAGGAAACCATAACTTTTGGGCTCCAGATAAAAACATCAAATCGAGACACCCTCCTCATGAAGAAACATCTTCAGAAAGGACTGATGGAATCATCAACGGAGATGGACAACATGGCGATCAAGTTTCAACACCTATCTCTGACACACAAGAGAATGAAAAAGAAGAAAAGAGCTGTGACTCCCAACCCAGGACCAGTGACCCTGGAACAACTACAGAAGCTGGCACAAGTGGCAACCAACAACCTGCGGAAAAAATGTTGTAAGGTAACACCTGTCTCTCTGTCTTTGACTATGTTTGCATTTCTTTCACTGCTGCTAAAGGAGAGGATTATCATTATTGGACCTTCGTCCCTAACCCACCATTATTACGAGGGGTTAGCTGGACAGAACCTACTGTGCCCATTTCTGTTAATGACTCTGGGTGGCTCCCTGGTCCATATGATACCCAAGGGCCGTTTAAGCCTGAGGAAGAGGGCATGGTAATTACTAACGATATTACTGGAGTCACTGGCCCTCCAATTTGTTTTGGACGAAAATATCAATGTTTACACATGACACTCAGTTTTGGTTGAGCCACTATGATCGGCCTTCTCCAACTAAAGATGTTAAAAGAGAAATGTTTATGTTAAGTGCTAATACTATTTCCAGATGTATGGGTATGTTCCAACTGATTTAGAGCTCCCACCTTGTAAGGAATATAGCTTTAGACTAAATGATTGGTTGCACTGGACATGATGCAAGAGAGAAAAAGTTTACTTTTTCATTAACACTTCTAAAGGTGAAGTGTATGATTAGGGGCTTAAGGCAACCTTATTGGATGATGTTAAAACTCCAATAAGTTTTCATTTGCCTGAAGATAGATATACCCACCCAATAGACAAACAGAAAGTGAATGTTCAAATGGCCACTCCTATGACTTGGACTGATTTAGGCTTTTCACTGCCTGCACCTGGAATTTATGGTTATCCAGAACAAAATCATTTTGCAAAGTAGCTGCTGAGTTGCAACCATTAAGAGCTTGGACAGGTGGATTATATTATCATCACTCCACCACTCCTCAACAGTATGGAATGGAGTTTCGGCTCCAAGAAAGGAGAAGCATACAAGCTTGTTTGCAGCTACCATTTCTGTGGTTAAAAGGAGATGTTAAGTGGAATGAAAAAACAGGAGAACTATTTTGTGCCACATGTCAATTGTTTACTTGTATTAATTAGTCTGTGAGTTTCAATCCTGAAAAGGAGCAGCTGTATCTGTTAAGAGCCCGAACAGGTGTATGGATGCCAGTGAATCTCACTAGGCCATGGCAGGAGTCACCAGTCTTGATGGTATTGCAACGCCTCGCCAACTATATCCTGAAATGGGGCAAGCATTTTACTGGACTTTTGATAGTGGCCATTTTAGGGATTATAGCTGTGACAGCATCAGCAGCGACAGCAGGTGTTGCTCTTACCCAAGGAATTAAGACTCAGAATTTTGTGGCCGTTTGGCATAAGAACTCTGAACAGTTATGGACTGCTCAAAAACAAATTGATACTGAATTGTATAATGAGATTTCTGATTTAGAACAAGCAGTCATAATGTTGGGGGATGAATTAATAAGTTTGAAAAAGCAAATAAGATTGAAATGTGACTGGAATATGACAACCTTTTGTGTAACACCTGTGATATATAATGAAACTAAGTTCCCTAGGGAGAAAGTTAAGAAACATTTGTTAAATCATGAGAATTTAACTAAGAAGATTGTTAATTTACAACATGAAGTGTATTCAACTTTTGAAAACAAGTCACAAAACATAGATGGCGATCAAATTTTGCAAGGCATAGCTGGATGGAATAGAACAGATGAATCCTTTACCTAAGATCCAAGGTTTGATTTGAAGCTCAGTAGGATCTTTTAGCTTTGTTTTTAATTATGGGTTTAATTTTATATGTGATTTGTAGGAAGGTAAAGCATGCTCAACAAGAGAACGAGCGTTATGTTCAAGTGTTTGCTGTCATGATGACAGATATGAATGACATACGTCAGAAAAATGACATGCATCAAAAAAGGAAAGGGGAAATGTAGGGTCAGAAGACCACCCTACATAAGCCACACAAAGGCAAGCCTTTAATGGGTTAAAATGGCTTCTGCTAATACAGAAGCAAGAGAACTGGGCCTCCTCTGAGCATACACAGAGACTGTTTGTCCAGAGGTAAAAGTCCATAAAAACAGTGACTCTGAAAGTTATGCTTCCATCAAGCCCAGGAGGTTAGGGGCTGTCAACCCCTCCCCTGGTGATACAGATCAGAGGATGAAATATGTTCCGCACATATTGCTCTGGAGCCTAAAGATCTCTGCTCTGTAGAGAAACAAAGTCATAAATCCATTTTGGGTTAACTTAAGTGTGTGCTTGAGGGGTTTCATTCCCCAGTTCCCCCTGCAGCTCTTTGTGATCTTTATTTAGATACTTTGTTCAAAAGCTGACACATGTCTGAAAAGAATGTAAAAGCAGAAAGTACTGTGTTGATTTGTAGACTGAATGTTTTTCCACAAGTTAATTTTAGATAGAAGAAGTTAGGTAATGGTAAAAGGCTATAGATCATAGATTAAACGTGTATGTGACCACCAGGGTATATAAGGTGGCCCCAAATAAAGATGATTTGCTACACACCATCTTGAGTTGTGTAGTCCAGTTTCTTGCATCTCATAATAATTATAGGAGCGAATTTTACACCTGAGGCAAAGCTGCTGTTTCCTCGCATCTCCATTCCTACAACAGGGGCTGTTCCAAATTTGTTTACTGGCTATAAACTCCCTCAGAGACAGTGCTGTGAGACTTGGTGCACTGTTGTGATGCAAGAGCCATGAGTTGTTGGCCAAGATTTTCAGTTAAGATTTTCCTGACTGTTTCTCTATAAATGTTTACTTGGTCTGCTATGCTTCTCACAGTTCACCAAAGATTTTTGACATACAATTCAATGAATTTTTGCACACTGCTATTTTCTTCAAGGCATTATCCCCATAAACTTGAACTAACATGTCTCTGATTTCACTTCCACTCTTGCCAAGTTTAACTAGAAATTTATGAATGTTTGTTCACTGCTCTAATTTATTAACATCCTCATGACATTAAACAAAAACATGCAACAATAACAAATGCTACTCAGCAAGACACTGCCACACATTGACATGAACACAGCTGTGAGACACTGATATACCAAGGTTATCAAACCTTACTGAGTGGTTTGTACAGTGCTGCCAATATAAGTGCAAGGTGGTAATTTCATGAACTTAATTGTTGGACCTCATACATATACAATTTACTGTCTTCATCATTTTTAAATGTACAGTTCAGTGGCTGGGTTTTATCCATCACCATCAAGTGTAAATTTCTCTGTGTTGGGGTGGGTTTTGATCCACCACCATGGAGCTGCACATCTCTGTGTATAGATGGGATTTGATTCATCACCAGGGAGTTGCAGGTCTCTGGGTGTGGGTGGGCTTTGATGCACCTCCATGGAGCTGGAGATCTCTGTGTGTGAGTGGGTTTTGATTCTCCACTATGAAGCTCGATATATCTGTGAGTAGCTGGGCTTTGATCCACTGCAGTCATTTTATTGGGTACTTAGACTTTCCCATCTGAGATCAAAATGGTTCCTGTGTACTTTATATCTGTGGTCTCCAACCCTAGGACTGTGGACCTACACTGATTTGTGGCTTGTTAGGAATGGGCTGCACAGCAGTAGGTGAGCAGCAGGTGGAGGAGCAAAGGAGAGGACCTCACACCACCCTGAGCATGTTAAGCAGACCAGACATGAATCACCAAGGTGAGACACCATGGCAGGGAGGGAGGGTGCTGTCACAGCAGTGCCATGAACACACCTTGGCTGGGTCATTGCACTGAACCTCGCTGTGTGTGAGTCATACCTCTGCAGATGGTGTGTAGCTCGGGGCGCCTTGCTCCTCCTGTCTGCCTGCCAAAGACCCAGTGCACCCAGGGCCTGGTGCTGTGTGTGAGCTCAGTGCACACCTACTGAAAGGTGGAAGGTGTTTGTTAGAAACAGACCTCCTGGAGAAACCCTCAGTTTGTTGGGAAGATGACAGTAATGGTTGTCATGGTAACCAGACAGTCATTCCCTTGGCTGTGTTCCTCAGAGGCCCCTTTACAAACCCCATAAAACCTCACTAAGGCTTGTAAGATGCTGCATGGGAACTCACCACCTCTGGGAAACTCAGAATCAAGAACAGGATTGAATAGAATATCTGTCTATTTCACTGACTTTGGCAGCACACAGGCTTGTGCTCCATTTGAGTGCCTGATATTGATCCTTCCAGAAAGGCAGAAGGGACCCAGCCATGAGTTATCAGTATCAGAGGAGGGACCTGCAGGCCTATAAAGACATTCACTCAAAGACTAAGGACTCTTCCCTAACACCACCTGTGTCCAGCCTCCTGAAGTTGCTCCTGTCACATCAGTCCCCTCTGCTGAGAATGCCCCCACACACATCCTGACAAGGGCACATCTTAATGGCCTTTCAAAACCCAGAAGAAAGATGCTTGCTGATTGGGTGTAGTGCTCATTCCTGTAGTCCCAGCACCTGGGACACTGAGGCAGGAGTATCGCTTTAGCCCAGGAGTTGGAGGTTACAGGGAGCTATGATTGTGTCACTGCACTGCAGCCTAGGCCACCAGACCTGTGCCTCCCAAGGGACAGGGTCCAATAAGGGAAGAAGATTACAACCCGAACATCACAAACCATGTGGCAAGGGCTCAAATACAGGGGTCTGCCGGCTCTTGTTGGAGTCCCTACCATATTACATGGCATGTGTGTGTACTGGAAGCTTAATCCATACTAGAAGTACAGTTAACGGAAGAAAAACAAGGGAAGGGAGGGAGGGAGGGAAGAATAAAGCAGCAAGAGGAGGAAAGAAGAAAAGACAGTTTCAAAATAGCCTAGACCGTGGGAGGGAAAGAGAGGGGCCTGACTCATTGGCCTTGCAAACCACCCCACACACATACATAAGAATCTCCAGCAGAGTATCTCACAATAAGTCATCTATTCCAGAAGCATCTCTGAACACCTGCCAAGAAATCACTTTTATCCCGTTGTGACCCAAGGGAAGTAGAGGGAAGTGGGTGAGCTGCCTCTAGTCACAGGACAGCTGCCCCAGTTGCCCTTAGTCTCTTTTGGAACCCCACATAATCCCAGATGAACCCTGCCCGTGGGCCGCCAAAAGGCAGGAAGTACAGAGGCACCCCAGCCTTGGAGTCAGAGGCTGTGAGCCAACGTGAGCCCTGGACTGACCATTGTCAATACCCATGACTGATGAGAATCCTTGGGAACATTCCAGAAGCCAACCCACAGGCACCTCCTTCCCCTTGTTCTCGAGGTCCCTCAAGTCCCACCAGAGGGGAGTGCAGCCCTGCACACACCTTGACTTTAGACTAATGAAACTGATTTTGGACTTCTGGACTACAGAACTGTAAGAAAATACATTCTGTTGTTTTAAGCCACCAAGTTTATGGTAATTTGTTAGAGTTGCCATGGAAAACTAATAAACGCACTCCCTGTTCCTCTCCCACTCACCTGGAAATGCCCTCTGGCCAGCTCTGGTCCAACACCTGAATGCGGCCAGCACTGTGTCCTCACTTTATAGATAAGGCAACTGGAACCGACTCCAACCCAGCAGTCTGGCTGCTCACCGAATTCCAGCCACGGGGCTCTGGGCCCACCATCAGCAGCCTCTGCACCTCCACCCAGACCAGGGCAGGAGAAAGTGCCCTGTCCAGGAAGGTGAGGCCCACCAGCCTCAAGTGGGCACTCCATGCTGCCTGGAAATTCTTCTGGTCTCTCTAGAAAGCCACTTCCCCACTCTGTCAAGACTGCTGCACACCTTCCTAGGTTCCTAGGTTTGCTCCTTGATGTCCTCACCTCACACTTCACTGGGAGCATCAGCCATATGTGCCCTGTTCCCACCCCTAAGCCCTTGTTCCTGCCTGCATCTGTGCAGACTCTGCCTTCCCTCTGGATTGATGGACAACAGCCCCAGATCCTGGCCAGCACGTCCTCATGGCAGGATCTCTCTCATGGCAAGAGTGGCCAACCATAGCCAGACATCCTCAGGGGAACCCAGGAAGCTATGAGACCGAATCACATGTGGGAGCCCGTTGTGTTGTCTTCTGATTCAGGCAAGATTCTCCTTCTAATCTTTGCTATGGAAGAACTTTATTTCCTTGATTTTACCTGCCAGTGACAGTCCATCCAGCACAGCACTGAGTAGTGGCACCTACTGTGTGCCAGGCACTTGTCTGAGGCACTGGAGACAAACTGGTGAACAAGACCGAACCTGCTCCTTAGGTGGGTGAGACAGAATACAACAGCATCCACCACCAGCTCTCAGCCCAACCCCCACCCCTCAGGTGAGTGCCCCCGGATCCTGTAACAGAGCCCATGTCCCTTCACAGCTCCTACCATAGTCCCCAGGACACCTTATTTGTATTTTGCTTGTGTGCACTCTATGAGGACAAAAACCAAGACTCTTGTTTGCAGTATCCAGCCAGGACCTATCACAGTGCCTGGCACAGAACGGGCCCTCAGCAAGAATCTGCTGGAATAATCGATCACTTCATTTCTTTGTATCAGTGCTGCATGCATGAACAAGCAACCCAGGCAAAGGAGGAGTGACCACAGCAGCCTTGGGCAGGTTGTTTAAATTCCCTGGACTTCAAGTTTTTAGAAATAAGGAACAAAGTTATTTCTCTGCAGAATGCTAGTAAAGAATAAAAAGGACAGTAGTTATAAAAATATACTATCTGGTTGGCACATAAATAGAACTACTCCACACACATATGTAAATGCTTCAACTCAACAAACACTTGCTGAACATTTCCTCCGTACAAAACACAAGCGTGAGACAGTTTAGGGGCAATGTGTGATGATCTTCCAATAACAAGGAAACAGACACAGGTCTGGACTCTTTTTTTTTTTTCTTATTTTCTTTGCCTGGAAAAATCTAAGCTCTGTCTTTTAGAAAAGTTATTCTGTCAAAAGAATAGTAGATTTAAGCACACTCAGGCCTGGGCCAAATCCATTCCTACCTGTGTGGCCTTAGCAAAACCAATACATTTTTCTGAACCTCACCTTCCTGGCCTAAAATGTGAGTGATGCTGTGAGAATGAAGTTAAGACCCCAGGTGCGAGGTGAGTCAGTCCCACAGCAAAGGTGTCCTAAAGCACCGCAGGGACACGCTGACCCCAGCGGTTCTCAACCTGTGGGTCGTGACCCCTTTGGGGTTCGAACGACCTTTTCCCCTTTCACAGGGGTCACCTAAGATCACCAGAAAACACATATTTCCGATAGTCTTAGGAACCGAGACACCACTCCTCGTGTGTGGGGCTCACCTCAACATGAGCTGTATTAAAGGGTCACAGCATTAGGAAGGTTGAGAACCACTGGGAAGCTCCTGGGACAATAAAGTGAGACTCTGTCCCAAAAACATAAAAAATAAAAAATAAAAAAAAAGAATATCCAGGTACTGATTACGCAAACCAAATCATTTCACTATACTTTGCATTTTTTCCTTTGTAAGAAAACTTTTAGCCAGAAATCCATTTGATAACCACCTGCTCATACCACTTAATATAACAGGTGACATTTATGGGTATCTCTCCACTGCTTGTCAACCTCCCACTCACCCCCCACCCCCATCCAGATAAGGTGGCAAATTTTAATTTGTCGTTCTTGGCATTCTGATTAGGGACGTTCAGATAAAATCAAGAATTTTCACCTGAATGGCTACAGAAAACTTAATTCACCAATCATCCAGAAATGGGTGAACAAGGCCTGATTCTTCACTCGGCCCTGCACTTATGAGGCTCCAGGCCCAGCTCTTCATAATGCAAGAGATAAGGAAACCCTAACCCTAACCCTAACCCTAACCAGCATCCTCTCTTCCTCTCCACTGAGAACACACACTGAGCTCACAAACTGGCATGAGTCAGTCACAACAGAGCTTTTCTCCCAGGCCAGGTAGTAGTCACTCCTTCTATAAAAGGACAAGGCACAGGTGTTTCTGCCTCTACCCTGGAATCAGCTCTATATGCCACACAATATTGTTTCCTGAATTCAGGGAGGAGGATCATACAGATGCTCAATTTTGCTTCCAAGCAGTACCATTTTCAATACTATTTTCAATTTTCTTGAGAAAGACACAAAGGAAGTGCTAATTATCCCGGGAGCCTCTCTTTGTCTACTGACCTGGCCAGGAGCTTCTCTTCCTTCTCTTCCTTTACTAACCTGGGCCAGGCTCAGTGTAACCATTCCCTTAAGGATGTTGTACTAGTACATTATGGTTTCCCCATTTGAGAGGTAAGGAAACTGAGGCTCGGACAATTTGGAAAGATAGAACGTGTGGAGACTGTAGGGACAAAGCTCAAGTCCTGTTCTTCACTCACGAGATGTGTAACTGTGGATAATACCCTTAAAATCTAGCCTCAGATTCCTCAACTGTCAAATGCTAAAAATAAGATATGTTGCCAAAGAACACTTCTATGAGAATGAAAGTAAATAAAATGTGTGGAACAGACTGTATATTTTTGAATATGACACAAATATATGGTATTAACTACAAAACTTGCCATTTGACCCTATAATTCCTTTACTTGGTATATACCCAGATGACAAAAATCACATTACAACAAAGATATCTGTACCAGATTGTTTATTGCAGCCCAATTCATGGGGAGAACAGCTTTTATCAAAAAATCCCAAAACAACAGATGCTGGTGTGGATGTGGAGAGAAAGGGACACTTTTACACTTT
>CAUYON010165852.1:0-32137 GCA_963573935.1 Arctocebus calabarensis
ATTTTACCTCTTTCATGCTTACATGGATGGAGCTGGAACATATTCTTCTTAGCAAAGTATCTCAAGAATGGAAGAAAAAGTATCCAATGTACTCAGCCCTACTATGAAGCTAATTTATAGGTTTCATATGAAGGCTGTAACCCAACTATAGCACAAGAATATGGGGAAATGGGCAAGGGAGGGGAAGAGAGGAGGGAAGTTGGGGTGGAGGGAGGGTAATTGGTGGGGCCACACCTATGGTACATCTTAGAAGGGTACAAGCAAAACTTACTAAATGCAGAATAGAAATGTCTTCATACAATAACTAAGAAAATGCCATAAAGGCTATGTTAAACAGTTTGATGAAAACATTTCAGATTGTATATGAAACCAGCACATTGTACCCCTTGATTGCACTAATATATGCAACTATGATTTAATTAAAAAAAAAAAAAAAAAAGAAAGGCCTTGCTGCAGGGACTGAGGCATCATCAGCCTCCTTATCTAGCCTGGCAACTAGGGACAAAGATAACCAGAAAAATAACAGGTGGGCCTTAGCTGGTAAACACCAGATGTCTACTCTATCAATGTAACTTAATTTGTTAGTAGCTGATTTCTGTCAGCTTGTGTTTAGGTTTCAAATCTGACAGGCCTATTTCAGAACGCACCAGCACAGAAGAATAGCTTTCCAAGCAAAACCAGGATTCCCTGTGAGGGTTGTTTTGGAAATTAAGGAATCAGAGGATGAAGGGATATAAAATGGGAACAATTAAGACCTACATAGCAGACAGCACTGTGGTCATGTTAGGTGCATTAATACTCCCTACTTTCCTCCCATACCATACCCACGATCCCTTTGGCTTACTGGGCTAGAACTTACTGCTTTATTTCTTTGACTATACTTTCAGCCAGAAAATGAAGGAGATTTGTTTTTCTGGGGACCTTTATTTCTTAGCTTCTTTTTTAATGGCATGCTTTCTTAAACATTCTATAAGTTAAGTAAGAACCATTTGAAAAAGAGCAAAAAATTGTTTTAGTTACATAAATAAAAATCCTTGGCATGGATGATAATAAGATATAGACAAAATGCTCATGGGCCAGTTCTACCAAAGTACAATCTCCTTGAAATTGAGTCATCTCTTCTGCATTTGCAATGTGCAGTGATATAGTGCTTTTGTTTAGAAACAGGAAGTTCTGGGTGTATAACAAATCTCTACCAATTCTGCAAGTGGAGTGGTCTCTATCCTTCGCTCAATGCCTTGTGGTCTCAAACTGACCTCCATGACCAACCATGAGGAACTGACTTGTGGAGGAAAAGTCTTCTCAAATTGAAGTCAAGGGACTTGGACTCCAGTCTGGAGTCACACGGTGGTCTTGGGCAAGTTATTCAACTATGTAAGCCTATGCATTGAGAATAATACTGACCTTCGAGAGTTTTTGTGAACATCATAAAATAATACATAGACTCATTCTTACTGTCTTCTAAGTAAAAATATTGGCTTAAATATAAGACACATCTAATAATGGTTTTTTTTTAATGGCACAGGTAGTACAAGTATCTTAAAGTAACCTCTTTGGAATTTCTAGTATCAGATGAAATTTTCAAGTTCTGGGCACAGAAATGCCTATCTACTACTTGGGATGTGCTATTGTGCCATCCCAGGCCTCTCATCCTAACAAGTAAGCATCTTAAGCCCATTTTAGGCTTCAACACAGGACTGGATGCTAGAAACCATAGGGGTATCCTTTCTCTTTAGAACAGTAGCCAGGGTCCTCTTCCTCCTTCTGTTTACCCTTCCAAATTTTCCTTATCCTTTGAGAAATAATTCAACTTGTTTCCTGGTACTACCACAGTCTGTAAGATCATTCCTTTCCTGATCTTCCAGTTGTTCCATACTACAAAGCCTTTTCCAATCTATAGTGTCTTATTTCCTCAGTTGACTGTAGGTTATTACCTCAGGTATGAGGACTCTTTATTTCTTTTATAATTCCCTCTGCAGTTTTCAGCATAGTGCTGGTACGCTGAATAAATTCTTAATAAACACTAGTTTCAAAGCCAAAGAGGAAAGTGATCATCTGTATCTTCAACATAGCATAGTGATAATGGTCCTGTACACAGCCTTCATAGCCACACTGATGGGTTCCAATTCCAGCTCTACTGGTTAGTAGATCTGTAGTTTTGGGCAAGTAATTTACTTAACTTCGGAGAATTATATAGTACCTTCCAAGGGTGGTTGTGAGGATTCCAAGTGAGCTAAAGTATTTAAAGTACATGGGAAAGTATCTGGCACGCCGTAAAAGCTACAGAAGTGTAGATCGTTATGATTTTGCAACTGCTGTTACTATCACCATCATCGCCATTCATTCTTTGTGCCTGAACCTATATGTTCTGGACATTGTGAAGAGCTGTTTTGATGTGGGCAGATGACTGAGAAAAGTATGGATTTCAAGGAAAAAAACATAAACCAGGAACATGGGGAAGGTGCAAGGGGTTGGCAACTTCCTTAATTCTATTTTTGATTCAGGAATTTCTGGATAAGGACAACAAGTTATTTCTGTAACTGTTTTTAACACTATTAACAAAATACTGAAATTTTAGAACACTCAAAGGGAAGCCAAGGATCAATCCTGCAATTTCTGAAAGGTATATAAACAACAAGAACAAGAGAATTAGAGTTGGAAAACAGTGAACTTAGGAGGAAATAAGCAAAGTCAAAGGCATCTGTTGTGCAAAGAACATTACCCCAAACTCCTATTTCTAAGAGGGGGTCTTTTTCTTGTTATAAAATGAAGATTTTTTTTCTTGTTTAGGGATTCTTTAGATTAGGATAATCAATTTTACCACAAAGGGGAAGTGGGAACCAATATTTACTAGACAACTATATATACTTTATATCATTTTATTCTCATGACCATGTTACTGGATTGATATTACTATGTGTTTTCTCATTTTAGAGAGGAGGCAAAAGCTCAGGGATGTAATTTCCTTAGCTAGTGCGTGGTGGAAGCAGGAGTAGAGAATGACCTTTAACCTTTTCTTAAACTGACCACATCCAGGAATCCTACTAGGAAAGCATGTGCCTTGGCCTCGTTTTGGTGTGGGGGAATTTATGCCAAGGTTTGTAGTTATTCAGGGAAATGGACAATCATTAAAGAATATTCTGAACTTTAAATAGTTTTAAGCAAGAGGAAAAAGGAATGCTGTGAAAAGACCTCTTCTATGAGCGAGAATTTTTTTCTGAAACCAAAATTATAGTAGCCTAGAGGTTTTCAAGGGAGAGTTATATTTTGTACAGATATTTTGGGGAACAAATTTGAGGTTCATAAAGAGTTTCATATCACCATTTGGCGAGGGCAGATTTTGTTAACTTTTGCTGTTTTTAATGTCATAGCCAACTAAAAGTTATTTGATTCCAGAAGCATCATGACTGCCCACTGGAAGTATAGAAAGTATTTTTGGAATGGGAAAGGCCACCTGACCACACATTCTTAACTCTGTCCTCCTACTTTCTTGCCAAACCTTTAGCTTCCCTCTCTTCAGAAATTCATGAAGGCTTATATTTGCTAATATGTGTAGTTTTATCTGCTTGCTGGGTAATTCGTTTCAAACTACAAACCTTTGCATAAAATGACTCTGACAGGCTTTCATATTTACCTAGGATATGGGGTCCTCAAACTCCAGCCAATTGCCATCTGTTTTTGTTAATAAGGTTTTGGTGACACACCATCACACCAGTGTAAATGTTATCTACATTGCTCTCATGCTATAGGGCCAGTGGCTGGGACAGAGATAGGATGGCCTGTAAACCCTAAAATGTTTACTATTTGACCCTTTACTAGAAAAATTTACTTACCTTTGACCTATAACATGGAAGAATTTTCACTTCTGGTTTGTCTCAGTGACATCCTTATTTCTACAAAAAAAGTTAACGACATTTGGACTTTGCCATTTGCTAGGACCACACTTTTAGGAAGAGTAAGCTAAGTGCTAGCAGGGTCTTTGATGATCCCCTAGCCCAGTGGTTCTCAACCTTCCTAATGCCATGACCCTTTTATATAGTTCCATGAGGAACTGCTAGGAACCACTGCCTAGACTTTCAGAGACTAGCCATTGCCTGACTCTAAGCCTCACTTGTGCTATCTGGTTGTCTCTGATTGTGTAAGTATCCTCTGATGCTTTTTACCTGTCTGATTCATGACGGCCATGTCTGTGACCTCTGCATTGACTCTTAATGTTTTTCTTTTGCTGAGGCTTATGTATTTACTGGGATAGTTCTTTTCTCTTTGGCTCACTATTCTTATACTTTTCAACTGGGAAAAACATTTGTCATCTCCATTTCCTTTAGTTCTATAAGGGAAGCAAGCCAAACCAAATTGAAACTGGCTGATTTTTCCCCCTCTATCTTCTCTGCCTCCAGTTTTTATATTATCTACAAACTTGGAAACTGCATTTTATGTGCTTATGAGTTTTACATATAACATTATTCACAACTATGGTCCTGAAATTGACCCTGAAGGAATTTCCCATCTGATTCTCTCTTCCATTCTGAGAAGTTTCCAACAGTGGATATTCTGTGTTGCTCAAGTTAAAGTCTTCCAAATACTCCTTAACTTGTCTCCTATTCTACAACACTTTTGAACATATTTCAAAACCTTTCTGGGAAGTATAAGCATTTAGAGCCTATAGATTTCCCTTTCCTACATCAGAAATGATAGCAAAGGATGTCAGTAGAATATGAGCTTCCTCTTCTGATGCCCAGATTTGGGCTGATAATTCTCTAACACACCATGTTCCCCTAGATACCTTTCCACTCCAACTCTTCGAACGATTGTGTCGATGTCCCTCAAAATAAAAGAGAAGCTTTTTTTTATTTTGTGATGTCCTAGAAGGTGGTGTGAACTATGGTCCCATGTCTAAATAACATCAGTTATGGATACAGACAAACAAGCATCCATCATGTGCCATGCAATTTATAGACATTCTGTTATTCATGCTTTCTCTGTTCAGAAGGGCAGAAGAAAACGTAGTGCCTAGTTTTAGTAGTATCATTTTCACTGAGTAAGAAAGCCAGATTCAGAGAGATTAAAGCAGAGTCATACTATTAAGTGGCAGAACAGGGATTTGTGCCTAAGTTGCTCTGATTCCAGCCTTACTGTCTTCTACCATCATGCACTGCCCTTTGTGTTAACTGATGTACCATCAAGTTGTTCCTTTGCATGAAGGAGGTGGGAGAGTAAGCTGGGCACACCTACACCCAGAAGAGGAGGAAAACAGGAAAAGACTTAGGGATTAAAAGGCAGAAACTCCTTAGATCTAGCTTTTTCCCTAGGATTCCATGTAAATGAATATCACCTGTGAGTTGCCTCCCACCTTGCCGCCCAAGAAGAAATGTATTTTCTTTACCATATCTAATTTTATAATATTCTTTATGTTCACCTGCATTCCTTTGGAAAAATCTCATAAGCTTGAGGAAGTTGTTCTGCTTTAAGACTTACATCAGCAGAACTATGGGTAATACATGATATCAGCTCACTCTGGTCCAATAGTGTTAAATTGTGAGCAAGAACTTCCCTGCTAGTGAGGTGCTATCAGTGTTTAGATCTTTCCTGGAAGAAAAGACCTATCTTCATCCACATGTTTTTCTTAGTTTGGTAATCCAACCTACAGTGCCAATTTTGGAGAATCTGGCAGATCTTTTCAATAAGGAAGCCAGCATCGTCTTTATAGGTACTGTTCTAGAGTTAGAGTCAAATGTAGAATATTGAATGTATATTTGTCCATATTACATGAGCCTCTTGGTATTAGATAAGGAGAAGGATTATCTACCTGATTCTTTGGCCAGAGGAGTGGTGCGTGTTGCACCCCATCCAAATGTAAATTGGAGTTAGCTTCTGCCTGAATCTCAGCTCAAAATGTGAACAGTTCAGTGTTTATTCAAAATCACTGAAAAGCAAGGAACAGTTTGGGTTCATCGTGCCTGTGGTCTAGGATCCAACCACACACTTGCATAGGCCACCAGCATACCTAGAGACATACCTAGAGACAAACACAAATGTAGCCATGTACCTTTTACTGAGGGCCTAGTGTGCCTAACATTGTGCATATTTACATATATATATTTATATGTAAAAGCAGAGCTACCAATAGAAGTGTCAAAAACAAAATAAATTGGAAGCCAGCTGGCTGGAATACTGAATGCTAATTTATGCTGGCAGTTGACTCAAATAACTTCCTTATAAAACAGTGGCAAGGCCATGTATTCAACTGAGGGTTAAAAAAAAAAAAATCAATAAATGGAAAAGAGTCCCAGGATCCAGACTCCCTTGGATTCAAATTCTAGCTCTACTACTTATTAAGTGTGAGACTTGCATCAAGTTTATCCAGTATCTCTGTGCTTTGATTTCAGCATCTATAAAATGGGGATAGTAACCACAAAGGGTTATTGTTGGGATGATGGACACCTGAAACTCATCGAAATGCTCAGTAAATAAATGTTCGCTGTGATGATGGTGGTCATGATTTCTCCATTGGTCTGGCTGTGATTGAGACAGGATGTCACAAGGTAATTACTCTTCGTTCTTATTGACCCTATAGCAGTGCTTTTCAGAGCATATAATTGTGTGCCACAGAATCTCAGGGTTCCTGAAACTTTAGTGCAGAGTGTGAGGACAAGGCAGAAATGTTAGCAAAAGAGTGGGTGTCACTCTGGAACTCTGCCATAGTGGCATATGAGAGACTGGAGGTCCAGATTTTACAGAACCATATACATCACAGCCTCCAGACAATTAGAAAACCTCTCTCCTAATCACTAGCATCCGTCTATTCATGCCTTTGTTCATTCATTCATCAATTTTTCATTTGCCCAGCATCTATTATGCTCTTAGAATTGTGGAGAAAAAAGATAAAACAGACTGTTAAACATTTGCTTGGAGGGAGACGAACATAATCCAGAAGGTAATTTAGAAAAACAAACAGCTAATTCTAACGTGGTAGTGAGGGCTCAGACAGAGCATTATGCATGGGGTACTACGTGGATCATGGAGAGTGTTCTCTGATGGGCCTAGGTGGTAGGCTTCCTGTAGGAAAGGGTCAGAAGGCCACTGACAAATTTGTAATAGCAAGTAAATGCAATTGCTGAGGGCGAGGCTCAGTGCCACAGGCAGGCAGAGGATGTGGTATAAGATGAAGCTAGAGAGATAGGCAGATGTTAGATAA
This sequence comes from Arctocebus calabarensis, assembly GCA_963573935.1. Classification (NCBI taxonomy): domain Eukaryota; kingdom Metazoa; phylum Chordata; class Mammalia; order Primates; family Lorisidae; genus Arctocebus; species Arctocebus calabarensis. The sequence goes on from CAUYON010165852.1 coordinate 7,196, forward strand.
TAAAAGGTGGGAGCATCATGCTAAGGCATTATCCTTAAGTGATGACAAGCCAATAACAGAATTTTAGGCATGAAAGCAGCATGGCAGGTTTACTAGGAAGATGCTCCCTTAGTAGCAGAATGGTGAATGCTCTAGAATAGGAGGTGTAACTTCTGTAAAGGGACAGATGGTAAATATTTACAGCGTTGGGGGCCACCTACAGTCTTTATTATATATTCTAATTTTTTGTTTGTTTTTAAATAACCTTTTAAAAACATAAAAGACATTCTTTTAATGACCTATCACATAATCTGGGTTCAAATCCCAGCTCTACCATTTATTGAGTGTGAGACCTTGGGCAAGTGAACCTGATAGCTCTGTACTCAATTTCATTGGCTCTTTTAATGACCTTTTAAAAGCCATTCCTAATAACCCTTTAAAAGATGTTAAAGACGCTGGCTGTAATTTTCCAAGCCCTGGCCTAAAGTACACAGTTAGGAAGCTGTTGCAAAAAGTTAGAGCTGACAAAGGCAACCCAACGTGGAGGTGGTGAGAAGAGAGAAAAGTGGAAGGATTAAAAAGCCAAGGAAAAGCTAGAAAGGTCTAGATTTAGAGACTAAGGAGGAAAGAAAAAATTTTTCAGCTTGAGAAGCTGGCTGGTTGGAGGTGCTCCTGATGCTGAGATAGGGAATCAGGAGTTTTGTTTTCAATATATTGAGTGGACCTCTTTGTTGGGACACCTGAATGGGGATGTCAGGTAGACAGCTGTACATACAGTGAGAAGAGAGATCTGGTCTGGGGCTAGGCATGTGGGAATCTCTGGCATAAAGGGGCATGCTGGAGCCATGGGCATCACTAGTGTATCAGAGGGAGACAACTTTCTTCCTTTTGAACAAAAAAAACCTTTTTTGTTGGGGAGGTCTGGGGAGGGATTTTTTTCCAAGAGAAATGTATGCTGCATGCACCCTTAGAATATGAGGTAGAGAAACAGCATTCTATAATAAACTCTAGACATATTAAGTAGGGCTTTAAAAATTCATAATTAATAACATCTAATTATTGGAGGATCCAATATAGAAGACAGCATTATACATGCAAAATATTTGGGGGGTATTAGTTGGCTACTTTAGGGCCATAACATCAATGTTTTCAAACCTCTCAGGTACCTCTGTGCCCATGAAGTGAGGCTAGAATACTTTTCTTCTCATGGCTTTTCAGGGCGGCAATGCAGTGAAAACATCAATGACAGATCCACAAGCGCTGAAAGGACTCAGCAATGAAAGCAAAGAGAAGAGGCCAAGTTCTCTTGTTTTTGAAATCAAATGGCACACAGCCCTCTGGAAAGAACTCGCCTGAGAGCTGTGCTGAGAAGTCCAGTTCTGCTTCTTTGTTCTCAGGCTGAACCAGGTGGCTACACTTAGTTATTTTAACCTCTGGCCAGTTCAGAACTTTTCCAGAACACTGGCAGCAGGTTCGGAGGCTGTTACCTCCCCCCACGTCTGCTTCCTTCACACTCAGGCCCTTGCATGTGTACAGTCTGGTCTCTGCGATCCAAGACTTAGTATGAAGGGAACACTGCTCATGTGCACATAGGTGGGAGGGAAGGCAGGATGACAGGGGAGTGCCTGGAAAAATGAACCCCACAATTCCTAAGTGTCATTTCAGCAGGGACTTCTGTTTATCTCAACCAAATCTTCTAGCTGAGCTAAGAGCAAGTGTATAATTCTACTCTGAACTTCATCTTCTTTTTGGTCTCAGTGCTCCCTAAAGGTGGTCCTTGAACTTCAGGCCTCAGAGTCACCTGTGGTGCTTGTTTAAATGAAAATTATGTGTTCTTAGAAAAGAGTTTCTGGGGTTAGGGGAGGGAGTGAAAGTCTGTGCTCTAAGAAGATCCAGGTTATTATTATGTACAATGAATTAGAGAACCCCTTCTCTACTCACTTTTAAAAGTTTACAAGTTTAAAAAATGGTATTCTGGCAGTTGGAGCTGAATACAAACCGGGGCCTGGAATTGTTTTATCCTGTACCAGCGCTTTCTTTGTTTCAAGAGAGCAGTGTCCTTGCTTTACTTATCACTGTACTGTATCTAATGCCCAGTAAATATTGATGGCCTTGTAGGGGCTACTGCGATGTGCACTTACTATCTTCCAGCTTCCACGCATGTGCCTCTACCATCTAGATCATGTCATTTTGCTGCCTAACATCCTCCCAAATCTTTCCGTGGTACTCAGAGTAAAACTCGAACCCATTCTCACAGTCTCTGGTCACACTTGTGACATCACCTCGTGTAACCTCTATATTTTGCCTACCATATTGCAGACAAATGACCTTTATGGGGGGTTCTTTCAATACATGAAAGTCATTTTCACATCAGAGATTTTGTACGGCTGTTCCCTTCTCCAGGAATGCTCTTCCTGATGTTGTCACAGAGGACCCATCTGAAGTAGTCATCAAATCATTCTCCATCACACCCATTTTAATTTTCTGCCCAACACTTGTCATCGTCTGATTTTTTTTTTTTGATTCATTTTCTCTGTTAATTGTCTAGCTGCATTCATTTATTTGGTGGTAGTTACTACTCACAGTACTGGGGCTGTAGCATAAAGAAAGTCTTTATCCTTATGGGTAGGCAGTCAACATACAAATTTCTAATACATCAAACAATGATAAAATTCTCCAAATGAAACAGCTGAGTTAAATGGCTAGATAAGATGAGGAGTGTTCTTTTAGAGTGATCAGGGAGCAGAATGCTGAATGTATGTAAACTCTAAGAGAACACAGATTTCAAATTATTGTATGATTCCTAGCAAGTATATGACAGATAAATTATCTAGATTAATAAATACTTATGCAATGATTAAAAATGTATACCTCCTTCTCAGCACTTACTCTTTTGGCCTTCAAACTAGACTGAATTTCACCATTAGGGAATGAATCTTCTTTTCCTTCATCCCTAGTCCCTAACATAGAATGTGGCTTCAAGTAGGCATAAGAAAGTTTGCAGAATAATAGAAATGAGTAGGGAGTATGAAAAACCAACCCATCATAATATGCTGAAGGGACGCCTGTTAACTATTGCTTGAGAAACCAACATGTGTTTCTAAGAAGCATATGAATTAATTTAAACTAGTAAATTATATATATGATGAGACACAGTAGTATCTGAATTATTAGTGATTTATTCACAAACTAATTTCTTTCAAACAAAGCTTTAAAAGCTAAAGAAGTAATACATTTCTCTTAGTCACTTTTCCCCTACCTTAACCTATATTGCTAGCTCAGATAATACTTTTAATAAACTGCAAAGTCCTACAGACCAGCAGGTAGCTGAATCTCTGAAAGGCAGATTTGGGCACTAAGCAAAAACAGATTAACTGAACTGTAACCTCGGGAAGTTTACTCAACAGCTACCAGACATACTAATGATGACAAGCAATGAAACCCAACAAAGAGGAGGTCACCAACAGCTCTCAGCAAAGCAGTCCCAATGGCCAGCTCTGTGTACCTCCTGCATGCTTTGAGCAAATACTATACATTTGCTGTCTTTTCCCAAAGAAAACTTGCAAAACTGCATAGAAAATTAAGCTTCAGTCATATTTCATATTGGTCAGCCAAGTAAAATAAAAAAAATTATAATGTCAAAGATCAGAAATGGAAATCTCTTGTTTTTCCCTATTGCATGCCATTTACTTGCATTGCAAAGTTTTGTCAAGGCTCAATTTAGGGGGAAAAACTCAACGGCAGCAAAAACTATTTGTCTATGCCCCTTAGGTACCTTCCTTTGTAGTGCAATGTCCTGGAGGATGGAGAACCTGGGACTTGCCTTCTGCTGCCCTAGGCCCAACATCCTTCATGCCCTTAGCACCTAGTTATGCCATATCTCTTTTTCTAGCAAGATTTCACGGAACCTTCTCCATCTTACCGCCATTGGGGTTAGATATTCAAAGTTCATTAAAGTGAAAATTAAAAGGCTAAAGTAGTATTTCTTACATGCTGTTTCAAGAATTATTGGTATCCCTCAGGTTACTAATGCAAAAAATTGTTCACCATGATTGCATTAATGTACACACCTATGATTTAATAATAAAAAAAATTGTTCAGTGATCAGTGGAGTATCTTGAAAATACTGCATACTGTATTGTCCACTTGAAAAGTCACAATACACATTGAAATGCTTAAAAGAGTTAAAAAACCCCAAATAATTTTCAGTTGGGGGATAGGGAAAAGCATTCAGGAACATTAATCAGCTATTTTAAAGGGCGATATACTGTAGTTCTCTACATACTTTTATGAAAACATCTCCTAGATATGTTGTTAAATAAAAACCAAGTCAAATTTCTGAACATGAGTAATGTTCTATTAAAAACCCCAAATCCTATGGGTGCATATATGCTTTTTATATAATACAATAAAATACATAAAAATTCTAAAAGGATGTATACCAAATATAAAAAGGGATAGCCTCTGGGGATTAGGATTGGGGGGGATGAGGGAACTTGCACTTTTTATAGTTTTAAATATTATTTGAATTGTTTTATAGCCTTTTATTACTTTTGTAATAAAAATCAAGTGCTATATTAAAAAAAAAAAGACATAAAATCCAGCCATAAACACATCTGCTTAGCTTTAAGTGAGCACTTCTCAAACTCATGTCATCACTAAATCCGTTTGTGGGGCACTCAGAAGCAACTTGTGCACAACTTCTAAAGTTACCGTGATCACAGCTTTCCCCATCAATATAGGGATATTAATATTCTGTGGCCTTATGTAAATGCATAAAAGAGGTAGGAGGGACTTCGGAGATGATTTGGTACAACCCCCTCCTTTTTTTTTTTTTTTTTGGAAGATACTTTTTTTTATTGTTGGGGATTCATTGAGGGTACAAGAAACCTGGTTACACTGATTGCATTTGTTGGGTAAAGTCCCTCCAATCGTGTTTTGCCCCTAAAAGGTGTGGCACACACCAAGACCCCACCCCCCTCTCTCTAGGATGCAGTAACAATAGTATCTAACTGTACCTCGGGATTTGGGGGAAGATAAACAACATAATACCTTTAAAGCACTGAGCACGGTGTCTGGCATATGGCTCCTTCCCTCTCTCTGCTCTTCCTTTCCCCACCCCTCTCTCATTCTTTCTTTCTTTGCTCTCCCCTTCCCTCGCCCCCACCATGTCATTAATTGTCATTAATTGTTGTCATATCTAAATAGAACCCCCTCATTTTTAAAATGAAGAGACAAAACCTGTGAAAAGCGAAGGGTCTCAGCAAGATAAGCCTGAACCCCTCAATCCTTGTACAGCTCCATCTACATCATTCCCATAGTCACCAGGTGACGTAGGCGGGTTGTGATCCTTGAATTTCATAGAACGTCTCCAGCACTCAAAGAAATTATCATGACCTCTATAAGACGTGGGATCACGGTTCTCCTTGCAGTCAAAGGCAAAGCAGAGTCCTGATGACACCCCTTCTCATTGCCTTGCCTTATTGCATAAGTTTTTGGGAGGAAGTAGGAAAGTGTTAATTTCCATATTTTCCCTCACATGGTCTACTGTGATTCCCTTTAATCCCAATAGTACCAATCTTGGTGACTACACTGGAGAAACTGACTGGCTGGTGGAGGAGATGGCATGGTGTAGGTGTAACAGCTAAAAGTTAGGAGTGAGTTGCAGAAGACCACCCACCTGGGCACCACTCATCATCCTGGGGACCTGACATAGGAGGAAGCACTCAGGGACCTCAAGGGGGTTGATGATAATCTTTACAACCATATTATAATGATTTTTGAAGAAAACTACATGGATCACAGGAGTTAAGCTGATCAAGTATGAGCTGGGGAAGGTTAAGGGGCAGAGAAGAGAAAAGTGCACGGCGTGCTGCCTATATTCAGACAGTCTCCGTGTTATTGTGTGGGCTCATTATCTGTGGCTCAGCTTCTCTCTAGGATGCAGTAACAATAGTACCTCACTGTACCTCGGGATTTGGGGGAAGATAAACAATATAATACCTTTAAAGCACTGAGCACGGTGTTTGGCATATGGTAAGAGTACACAGAAAAAATACTTGGTATTGTTATTACTGCTATTTGGTCTGTTAGTACTAAGGCTGAGAGACAATACCCGTGACAATAGGCAAGAGGTTAAAATAAGGACTCTAGACTTGAGGACCACAATTCTATGATTCTTTACATGACTACCTATCTTATTTTTGTCACATACCTTGGCTCTGCCACCTAATAAATATGACCATTAGCAAATATGACATTACCTTATGTGTTTGCTTTTCTGCAAAGTATGGATAAAAACTATACCCACTTCTAGTCAATGAAATAAAACATATAGTTTACATTTGCTTGGCAGATAGTCACTACTCAATTAATGCCAACTATTGTTGTTGTCAGGGTCATTGTAAAGATTAAAAGAGGTAACATACACAGAAATAGACATAAGACAGTGATTGGTATATATGTAGTAGTCAAAAGATAGTGTTGTTGTTATTATTACTTCTACTACCATGGTTGATTTGCTTTATGAATGGCTATGGCCCAAGGAGACCAGTAAGTAATACATGCTGTCATCCTGATAATGACACATCAAAACAGAGACCCTAAGAGACATTAGGATAATTAATCACAGGTCTGACTGGGAATAAAAGCTTTCTGGAATAAATAACCTTGTCCAGCCCAGACAGAGGATGGGGCTTACTCATGGGGAACAGCAGGTGTTGGCTGCATTCTCTTCCCAGCCCTGGGGACCACACCCAAGGAGAGTGTTCCCATGCTGAAGCTTTTCAATGGCTCATCTCACAGAGCAGTAACATAATAATGCCCTGGCGTGGAATAATGTGTTTCCTCCAAAAGTTTACAGTTACCCAGATAGTATCTTATTCATGGGAATGGGGGTGGATAAGAAGTGTTGTTTGTGTCTTATAAAGATGAAAACATACAGTTTGGAGAAATTAAATACCTTGTTTTGCTCCAACCATCTCTGAGCGCTGATAGTGGACCTGAAACCCAGGATGTGATCCCGAGGTCCATGCTCTAAGCCTTACCTTTGGAAACACCTTGAAGTATGTGTGAATAGTGTGACTTGGGCCAGATGTGGCCCCCTGCTCCCCTCCCTTCTTCCCACCCCTTCCTAGACAAGGTAGCTGCAAGGCTCACCTGTCACTGAACTGAACCTCCTCTCCATTCCTGGCCCAACTGATGGTCGGCCTTGGGTGGCCTATGGCCTCACAGTGTAGAAGCACACTCAGCGTCCCGCTGGCCAGGGCCACTGTCTGTCCCAGGTGGGTGACCACCTCAGAGGCCGAGAGCTGCTGGGCAGCTGAGATCTTCCGTAAGATGGTGGGCTTGCGGTGTGGCCTGCGAGAGCTGCCCCCGACCTCCCCCACGGTGGTGGTCCGCAGGGAGCTCCTGAAGCCAGACACGTGTTTATGAGGGGGGACGGTCACTGGGGGAGTCCTCCCTTCAGAGGGCTTGAGCAGTGCGTCCTGGTGCTCCAGGTGGCTGTGGAAAATCTCCTGGGCCAGCTGGGCCACCAGGTGCTTGCTGTAGAGGTCGCGAAGCTCCTCGGGCTGCTGGGAGAGGTTCCTGAGAATGTCGTCCAAGTGACTCTGTTCGGCCACCATGGTGAAAGGCAGATGCGTAAGGGCCTGCTCGGCGCCCGGGTCCTCCTCCGAGGACGCGTTCCTCTCGGCCGAGTCCTGCACCTCCCACGAGGCCAGGAGCTCTCCGGGCCAGCCGCCCTGCTCCAGCAGGCGGGAGACGATGTCGTCGTAGCGGCTGCCCGGACTGGCGGCGAGGCCCCGCTTCTCGGCCTTGCTGCCGTTGGAGAAGATGCCGTTCTGGTGCTTGCGCGTGTGCAGGGCCTCCTTCGGCCCAGCCTTCCTCGCCGCGAGGACCTCCTCGTCACTCCGCAGGTTCAAGGGCAGGGCCACCAGCTTGCGGTTTCCTCCAATGAGCTTGATCACGAACTGCTCCCGCGCCGGGCCGGCGGAGCAGGTGTAGACGCCCGCGTCGGAGGGCTTGAGGCGGTGGATCTTCAGGTAGCCGAAGGGCGCCACCGTGACGTGCGCCGAGCTGACCAGGTGCTGGCCGTCCTTCTCCCAGGTGATGAGCGGCTTGCGGAAGCGGCGCGTGGGGCAGCGCAGCACCACGGCCGTCTTGGGAAGCAGGTAGGCGAATCCGCCCACCACGAAGTGCAGCTTCCTCTGCCGGCGCGTCTGGATGTAGACGTTCCTGGCCGCGGCGATGTGCGGGCTGTGCTTGGGGGACGGCCGCCCGGGCCCTGCGACCAGACGCCACGAGGGAAGCGGGCGGACGGGGGTGGGGGTCAGGGGAGAATGTGAGGGGGGGCAGGGCGAGTGGAGGAAAAGGTAGGCAATGAGAAAAGGAGAGATGGAGGGACAAGAGAGACAAGAGGGAGAGTGCTCATCAGGGTTTATTTTTGGCCAGGGCCAATTTACTGCCTATGCTTTACAGGGAGAAACTGGCTCCCAGCTGGGCGCCGTCAAGCTGCCACCACAGTCAAACTAATGAAGTGCAGGGGGACATCTGAGTATCACCCTGCTGGGTCTTTCTGCCCCTAGAGGCTGAGACCAAGGTGCTAGATGGAGGAGGAGCCCACAGGAAAGGCAGTTCCTCTCATTAAAAGCATTTTAACAAAGCAGAACATTAAAGACAGGAGAACGTCCTCCTTTAAATGTTTATCTTTGGGGTTCTGCAAAGCACCAGAGCCCTAATGTACCTGGTGAGGAGAGCCCAGAAGTGTTACAGCTCTAGGGATTAATATTAAACAGAACGAATCTGTTTAGAGTAGTTTAAAACCCCAGAGTGGATAACATTAGACTTAGCTTCCAGATCTCTGTATGCCAGCAAGTGAACTTTGCTCTACCCCCTGCAAACTGTTTTTCCAGTGGAGAAGAGAATTCAGCCTGGCCACGTGTAATTAAGATTCCTTTTCCGTCTCCAGCTGAGCTCTCCAGGCTGCAGTCCTCCAAGTGGCTTTAACTGTCCCACCATCTCCCGCCAGTCTCGGGTTGGGGAAGGCAGCAGCTCAGCGGCTATGGCTGTTGCTCTGTGGGTTCCAGCTCCCCAGCCCTGCAGCCCTGACATACTCACTTGCACAGGTTGCCAGCATGCAGGGCCTGATGGAGGAAGAGAAAGGCAGGGGTGGGCACAGTGTGGAATTGACAACGGTGGAGACCCCACTTTTCAGCACCTGCCGGCAAATGGCGCTTCGAGTCTGGGTGCCCTCCCCACAGCTTGTGGAGCACTGGTGGGGAAAGAAAGGCCAAATGCGTGTAAATTTAGGAAACCATTAGCTAGTGGACTTTATATGGACTCTCAAATTCATCAAAATGTGAGAAAGTTGCTTGGAAAAGGAACAGGCAGTGAGAGAGAAAGAGAAATATTAATTATGATGTAACGATGTGGAAGACATGTCCATCCTGTAGCTAACTACACTTTGAGATTTTCTACTTTGAGGTTTCTTATAGCCATTTTACCTGTTCGTACTTCTATGGCCTGGCCTCTGTAACTGCAGAGTTACCGAGTGCCATGTTCAAATCCTAGCTCAGTCTTTCACTACTTGGCAAGTTCCATAAACTCTTTGAGGCTGTTTCTACTTTTTATGCTTATTTTGCAAGCCAGGGAATTAAGTGAGATAATATATTTTAAAAATACTATATACAGAAACAACTGATGCTAATTCTTTTCTTCTTTCATGGATAAATGATCATATTTAATGTGAAGTCTACTTTGAGGTGGAGTGCTAGATGTTATGGAGAAAAGATATCCAGGTGCCATTATTCAAATGAGGGGAAAAAGCCCAAATGCATTAAGATGAAGTAATATATTAAGGAAATTAACTGTAGTGAAATAACCATTTATATCCACTACAATGGCCATAATCAAAAAAGACAGACAATAACATGTGCTGGTGACGATGTGGAAAAATTAGAAACCTCATGTATTGCTGGTGGGAATATAAAATGGCACAGCCCCTTTAGAAAACAGTTTGGTAGTTTCTTAAAAAGTTAAACATAAATTTATCATATGACCCAGCAATTTTACTCCCTGGTATCTACCCAAGAGAAACAAAAACATATATCCACACAAAGACTTGTATGCAAATGTTCATGGCAACATTATTCATCATAGCCAAAAAGTGGAAACAACCCAATGCCCATCAATTAGTAAATGGATAAACAAAATATAGTATAGCTGTACAACAGAATATTATTCAGCCATAAAAAGAAATGTCTTCTTTCATGGATAAACCTTAAAAACATTATGCTAAATTGAATTTTAAACATGTAAATTATACTTCAGTAAAGATGTTTATAGAATTAAATAGCAATTAAAGAATTTGTATAAATATTCTAAAATTAATGCTAAAAATTATTGAATGATTATGGAACCTTAAATATAGGTGGGGTCTAGGTGGGTGTAGAGAAACAGTGATAAGTTGACAGGTAGGAAATTTTCAGAACGAGGGTAAAAGGTAGAAGGCTGTAGTGGAGAAGTCCAAGAAGGCTTGGTGGCAGAACTAAATCAGTTTAACTGAACAGAGGGACCAAGTTGAGAGTGTCAGGAGCTAGAGAGGTAGTTTTGGTCCAGACTTTGGAGACCTTTAATTTTCAGATAAGAGGCTTGGAACTGGTCCACATGGCAATAGGAAGCCATTCAAGACGGGAGTGACATGATGGAAGAGGTGTTCTGAGAAGGTTAATCTGGCAGCAGTGTACGGCGGGAAAGGGAGTAGGAGATGGATGGAAGGCAGTGAAGGAGGCTGCCACGGTAGTTCAGGCTGCAGATGAGAAAAGCCTCAACTAGGGTCATGGCAGCATGCCACGTTAACTTGAAAAATGACAGTTAAAATGCCCCCAAATATTATATTTTCAAGTCGTATATGCTAACACACTGACATGATGCTATTGTGTGTCATATGCTGTGATAAACACCACCCTGAAAGAATTTGAAGATGCAAACGATGGAGATGAGAATTTAACCCATTACTTTTACTGCCTGACAAGTATAGATTCCAGATTCTACTCATCACTTATTTTATGGTAAATGACAGCACCAAATCCAACATCAGATGGGATGGAGGTAAGGGGACTGCAAAAATGTTAAAGCATGGTTATTTTAGGGCTGCTACGTAGAAACATAAAAAAACAGTTAGATGGCAGGTTAGAAGATCAGGTTATGCCTCTGGTCAAGTATAGTTCTTTGTCTAATTTCAATTCCCACATCTCTGAAATAGGGGAGCTAAACTAGAGCAAAACCAGATTTTCCAAACTGTGTTGAGGAAGGGATTCAGGGGCTTCTTAGGTATTGAGGAGACCCAGCCACTAATGATGTGAAACCCTTACTCACACTTCAACCAAAATAGCTCTGATCCTATCTGTTTTGGGAACTTGGCTTCATAGTAACTTTTTTTTTTTTTTTTTAAGATAGAGTCTCACTTTGTCACCCTCAGTAGAGTGCCATGGTGTCATAGCTCCCAGCAACCTCAAACTCTTGGGCTCAAGCAATTCTCTTGCCTCAGTCTCCTGAGTAGCTGGGACTACAGGCAACTGCCACAATGCCTGGCTATATGTGTTAGAAAAGAGGTGTTTTGCTCTGGCTCAGGCTGATCTCGAACTCTTGGGCTCAGGCAATCCACCTGCCTGGGCCTCTGAAGTGCTAGTATTACAGGCATGAGCCACTGCGCTCAGACTATAGTAATATTTTATTTGATAAAGGTTCTGTGACTTTAATTTTAAAAAAACCAATTAGGTTACAGAATCTTCTAATCTCTTTTTACCTCTAAAATTACCCTGAATTTAGTTTCTTTTATATTTTTAAGGGGAGGGACTAACTTCCATAAAAATAGGACTTAAAATATCTAATAGCTCCCTGGCGGAAGGGACTGTCTTCGTTCATTGATCATTCATTCACCTTGCCCCCAGGTAGAAGGGACTGTGTTCATTCATCTCCTGGCCAAGGAACCCATACACCTATATATACTCCAAGACTAAAAGCCTAAAGGGGGAGACGGGGAAAGATAGGGAGAGAAACGGAGAGAGCTTTTCTCTCCCCACTTGAGTTCTCTCTCTCTACCAGGAGCTTTAGTGTTTTCTGTATTCTTTTCTATAAATAAATCCTGTTTTACTACTGGGGTGCGGGGGGGGGGGAGAAAATGCCATGAAGGCTATGTTAAACAGTTTGATGAAAACATTTCAGATTGTATATGAAACCAGCACATTGTACCCATTGATTGCACTAATGTACGCAGCTGTGATTTAATAAAAAAAAAAATCTAATAGCCAACTCTATCAGAAGATTGAAAGATTTCTTTTCAGAAAAAGAAGTATAGCCTTTTGAGAGGTTTTACTTTTAGAATAGAATCTGCAAGTAAATTTATTTGAAATGTCTAAAACTTTGGCTTAATTCTGTCTCTGTGGGATTCTGTGCAGTAACCATGAGCTTGAGCCCAGATAGTTGAGGATGAAAACACCCACAGATCATCGAGGTCATCCTTTCTCCAAGGGGATTCTTAGGGGGGATATGGAATGCACATCTCATCTCAGCTGGAGGGCCAGGGGAATGGTCTTTGGATGACGGGAACAAACATGGAGCCTCTGAACACCTCCCAGAGCACTTCAGTGTGGCACCAGCTTAAGTTCAATCACAGTGATTCAGTCGTTACTTCCCACTGTTCCCAGCCCCTTCCCAACATTTGGAATTTCCATTCATCAACCCAGATAGCTCAGAACTTAATAACACTTCTTGGATAAGGGCGAACTACCCTTTGTTCCCCAGATATAACTTCTTCCGCCTAGGAAGCTCAGGAAAATGTGTGGGAGACCCAGGCTGTGGCGAGTGCTTCCTTTTACTTCCTTTCCTTCTCATGACAGCACAGATGGAAGAGAATCACAGCAGTAACACGAATGACCTGTTACTAGGCACAAAGCACTTCATATGTATTATTTAACTGAAACCTTCTACTTTTGTGGTAGATATTAGCATATCTCCATTTTACAGATAAGCAACTGAAGGCCTTGACAGATTAACTAATTAGCCCAGGGTTAGGGTAATCAGCAGGAAGAGGAGTCAAGATTTGAATCTGGGTTTGCTGCCTTTGAGTCTGAACTCTTAACCACACATGATAATGTTCTAAGGGCCTATGCTACTTCATGGGACCATGAGACCTCAATTTAGTAGTTTTATTTCCTTACTGTTTAATCACAAGAGTTTCTTCTTCAAATTTTCAGGAAGAAGAGAACTTATCCTCAATTCTCCAAATCTTATATGCCCCAGAGGCCACGAACTCCAGGAATATGGGAGGATAATTATATACGGCTCCCTCCTCAGCAGCCACTCATAATGAACTATCACTGATAGACTTAGGGGAGCAATTACTTTCACAAAACCCCATTGGGAGAATGTTTTAATTTTAAAAATAATTCCTCAAATGTTCTGAGACATTATGGGTGAGGGACCAAGGAAAGCCAACTTCGAAAACCTATGGTAATATAGGTTAACTCTCAAATGCAACGCCCTTAACAGACACCACCTACTGGAATTCTGTCAGGGTGGATAACACATGCGGCAAGAATTCTAGGAGCCTCTGTTGAAAGAGCTGGCATCTTCTTTTTCATCTTAATTTTCTGCAGCTTTCCCATCTGGAGGGGAGTGTCTCTGTGATGAATTTCAACCAGTAGCAGCTTCCCACTGTGAGTTGTGTATTTTACAAAAAAAGGCCAATTCAAGTGCTTATGGGAAAAGGAAGATTTTGTGTATAATTTTAACACAGAAATTTTCTTTTCTGGCCTAGTGACTGTTTTTGCCTATATCTGCTTGTAAAACTGTTAATTTTAGGACTTTTCTATGGAAGACACTGGGAAGGTTGAAGGCAACTCAAAGAAGTGATAGGAGCTGAGACAAATGAGGTGAAACTGCAGTAAGTAAATTAATTTATGCTAGTGTTAGAATAGGAATTATTTAGAAAGAGAGATTCATCAGAGGGATATCCCTAACTTAGGAGGTCAAGTAAGGAATGGCAAATGCTGACGCAGTCACTTCCCAAAATGCAGGGCAACAGGGGAAATCAAGTTCTCTTGCTGGGAAGTGGAAACTAACAGGAAACTAACAGTAAAGAGGCAGGATTTCCTTGGCCTCCTTTCCCTAATAAATCATGTCCTTTATTGTCCAGTAACTTGGAGGAGAAGACCTAGCAAAGCTTTGCCCTTCCTGAGTATAGACTGGAAACATCTGGGAGTAGGAGGTGCAGGGAGGTCAGAAGGAAGAGGAGCTGTGGAGATAGAGGGAGAAGAACCCAGTGTTCCAAAAAGAATGCTGGGCCAAAATAGCACAAGGCCTGGTTTTGTTCCACCAAGAGCCCATTTGCAATTGCAAACTTCTGATTGTTGGGTAAGGGCTGGCTGTATAACTGGGGTCCCTGCAGCCTAGTTAAAAGCTAATTACACACTATGGTTACAAAAATACTATTCCATAGCGTCAGAAGGATTGTTTTGTTCTCTTCTTGCCTTTTCTGTGTGTATATCTGTGGTGCCTTCTTTTCCTACTTATGCCTCTTCTATTTTCTCCTTGTGGGGAACATACACACCTCTGTCCAGTCTGAGAGAAACCACTCGCTAGGGCAGTCATCTTTCTTGCAGGCTTGCTGGGAGGCCGGTTTTGAGGCTGAACAGAAGGTTTCAGGAAGCTCCAGGAAGCTGCCATCGGCCATGCGCTGCTTGCAAAGAACCTCACGTTTCTGAACACCCCCTCCACAGGTCCTGGAACACTGGGAAGGAAGGAAGGAAAGAAGAGAAAGTCAACCCAATGTAGGAAAGTAGTAATCTGTTTGAACACCAATTCTTGGCTTAGCTTAGCTGAAAAGAAAAAAAAAAAAAGAAGAAAAACCAGGAATCGACCCAAAGGATTTTGTTTCCCCTCTTTGAAATAAATTATTAAGCAAGATCTACACCCTCCACTCTTAATCCCAGGTATTTAACTAGAACATCCAGGAATTTCAGGGGCCTTTAAATCTTAGAAAGTTGCTCCTGGACTATGATTTGCAGCTATGTAAGACAACTGGTTTAAAAGGTTAGTAAAATAGAGTGTTCAGCATATTTATGATCCAGTGAAAATCATCTGTGCTGCTTCCAGGATGAAGGAGAGCTCCTGCCATCAGTGTAAATCTGGAGGGATTAATTTGCAGAGAAGACAATCCTTTCTCTAAGTGTAGGCACTCTAGCACATTGGATGGGCATTAGATTTAGGGCCTGGTTTTCTCAAGAATTGCCTTGGAATACTTTCCTTGCAAAATTGATGATTTCTTAGGGCAGTGGGAGCCAGAGCTGAGATTTGGGATGCAAGGAAAAGAGCCCCATGTCAGTGGTTTTCAGAGGAACCCCAATAAAACACATTGTTTACATGTAACTTAATAGTTATAAGCCAGCTGCATGGGGGAGTGGAGGGAGGCCCCCCAGGGCACAGATTGTTGGCTATTTCCAAATGCTTACCCCCTCTTTTTCAGAGGAAAGGAGCCTCCAGTTTTTAACTGGACCCAGGACTTTTCAGTGTGAAGACTATATTTTCCAACCTCCCTTGAAGGCAGTCACTGCCATTTGACTAAGTGCTGGCCAGTGAGATATAAAGGGAAGGGTTACGTACATTTCCAGAGAAGGGCCTACAGTGAAGGTGGGCATCTGCCTTTTCCCACTGGTGGAATGCAAACATGATGTCCATCTTGGACTGTGATTAGCAGAGAGTAAAGAAGCCTGACTTCCTGATTGTGAAGCCCCCACACCAGCCCTGGACTGCCTGTGTTTATGTGAAAGACTTTTCTGTTTTCTTCAAGCCATTGTTACTTTGCGATTTCTATCACTTTCAGTCACCCCAGCTAACAGATCAACCTGTTTCTATTCTGTGCTGGAGGTAATCCATTGCAAAAATTTTAGAGAGCATGGTGTTTTCTTTAGTAATAATAGGCTCTTGTCTTTAACTTGCTGCTTTAGGCTTGCTGAGAAATCAGCTTGGGTTTAAAAAGCCTCTGAGTTTATGCTGAAGGAGCTGCTCCTGTCCAGTCTTGGGGAGGTCTGTGGGACTTCTGCCCACAGGCAGCGTTACGGTGGTCATACAGAAGCCTTGAGTATAGTCAGAACAATTTTCACATACCTAGTGGTCTCAACCCTGGATGCATGTCAAAGTCACCTGGGGAGCTTTTACAAAGTACTGATGCCTGGGCCCCGCTGCAGACCTACCAAGTCAAAAACTCCTGGAAGTGGGTCCCAGGTACCAGTTTTTGCTCTTCTCTTTTTCTTTCATTTTTTCCTCTTCTCTTCTCTTTCTTTTCTCTCTCTCTTTCCTTTAAGAAAATGAATTCTCTAGAAAGTTCTAACGTTTATCCAAGGCTGAAGTCATTTCTTCAAGCTTATATCAAATCCCTCCACCTTTCCCAGTGGGAATAAAATAAATGTGGAAAGGAAAATCTGGGATCCAGAGAGATGTCTGTTAGGACCACTGGCTGTTTGGATCCCACCTCAGCAAATGTGACATTTGTTTGCAGTGTGAATGGTTGAGGTCACATAGCTAGTGATAATGACGCTAGAGAGTAATCCACTAGGCCTTTTAATTCTAGCACCTTTCAAATGATCCAAACCCATGGTCAATACCACCTTTCTTTTTTGGATTTAAAATAAAAAAAAAATGACAATAAAAATAACCATATTAAATGATCCAAGCCCACGGTCAATACCACCTTTTCTTTCTTTCTTTTTTTTTTAATAATTTTATTGAATCATAATTGTGTACATTGGTGCAATCATAGGGCACAAAGTGCTTCATATACAATCAGAAATATTTTTATCGTACTGTTACAGATAGCTTCCATGGCATTTTCTTGATCACTATATAAAAACATTGATACTCTACCTTTAATAAGTTTCACCAGTACCCTGCTAAGATGTACCGTAGGTGTGATCCTCACCTTTTCTTTTTGGATTTAAAATAAAAAAAAAAAATTACAATAAAAATCACCATATTAAATCCCCTGGAGGGAAAAGTGTATTTTCTCATGGCTAGTATCAACTACCTATTCATCGAAGGCTAATAAAAGAGGTGAAATTGCCCTATGAAGTAAAGCTTACCCTACTTTATTGAAAGAATCTGAAGGTCAGAGAGGTGAAGTAAGCCAACCAAGGCCACATAGGGGCTAGAATCGGTGTATTTCCCTCAGTGCAGCATTCACTGGGCTCCTACTGAACACCACTCTCTGGACAGAGCTGGAGAACAAGCCCAGACTCAGCTTTCCTCCCCTGTGGTTGTAGCAACTCCTCTCTACTTGCAGAACCAAGGGAGGGTAGTCCAATTGCTGCTTCAAGCTGAGGGTGCCAAGCGTGGAAAGTATCAAAGCTGTATGGAGGGAGCCCGGTCACCCTCCTAGTCCCCTGGAGAACTGGTGCTTTGCAACTCAACTCCACTCTTGTGATCACCCCTGATTTGCAAGAGTTAGAGCATGATCTAAAATAGTTCATCTGTATTCTGGTGTCCCTGGAAATGTGTTCTCTCTACACTCTGATTTCTGAGTTGAGAGGCTGCATTTGAACATAGCTCCCAGGTTGTGTCATGAAGCTAGACCACCTGTTCCTCATCAGAGCTCTAAACAGTTCCTTCTAATCTGAGGGCTTTTCTGGTTTTTGGCTTTACGAAAAACAAAATGTCTTAGAGCTAATGATTTAAGACATTTGGCTTTCTTCTGGATCATTTCACTAATTCTCTGGACTTTTACTTATTGGAAATGCAAATTTCAATTTTAGTTCTAATTCACTAACAATTCAGTAAGATATTAAGGATTTCACGTCAACTCATTTTGTACCCACACTGCCTAGAACAGTGCTTTCTGTGAATGTCAATCTTCAATAAATGTCTATGGCATTGAAGTTGGGACTTGGGAGAACTTTAAATTAGTGGCTGAGAATTTCATTTTCTTAGGGTGACTGCCTTGTTACCATGGATTACTAAGGTTTTCAATTTGGTTATGTAGTCTTTTGCATAACTTCTCAGGTTCAATCTTCTCTTATTTCTGTCAAATTTTCACTTCAAACCAACCACTTATTCTGTAATCAGATTAGATATAAACTTTTACTGTCAGTTTTTCTTCAGAACTTTTTGTACTAGACAACGAACCATGTAGATTACTGACAGCTAAAGATTTGCCAAATTTAGGGACTATATTTTCTACAATATTTTCCATTCTATGAATTGCTAAGATTCTTCTATGAACTTAATATAATTCTTCTGAAACCACAGTTATCTGAAAAAAAACAAGTTTGTGCTGATCAATCCAAAATTTTAATCTTAAACTCCGAATTCCATGCTATGCCTACTCAGAATTTCCACTTAAAGACAAATAGTCATCTTGATGTAAAACAAGTCCAAATGGACATTTTGAAACTGTCCCACCAACCTCACCCCAAATTTATTCCTATCAGTCTTCCCATTCATTTAGTGGTGCCACACCTGGAGCAAAAACTTAGGTGGGACTCTTGGGTAGGTAAATCTGACGGTAAGTACAAATAAGTTATACCTCAAAAATAATAAATCATCATCTCTTGCCTAGACTACTGCAGATGTTCTAAAAGTGTCCCAGTGTTACGATCTGAATGTTTGTGGCCTTTGCAAATTCATGTTGAAATCCTCACTCCTGAGGTGATGATATGAGAAGGTGAGTAGGTCATGAGGATGAAGCCCTCATTAATGATATTAGAGTCCTTATAAAAGAGGCTCTCAGAGCTGCCTTATCCCTTCCATCTGGTGGGGACACAGCTATAGGGCACTATCTATAAACTGGGCCGTGGGCTCTCACCAGACACCGAATCTGCCAGTGCCCTGATCTTGGCAGCCTCCAGGACTGTAAGAAATAAATTTCTGTTATTTATAAGCTACTCGGTCTATAGTATTTTGTTAGGGCAATCTGAATGGAATAAGACATTGAGTTTTCTAGTTTTCTCAGTCTTGTCCTAGCAAGATATAGATGGTATATTCAAATGTGAAAATTTGAAAAGAACTCTTCCTGCCTGCTGGAAACACCATTGGTAAGGGCACTTACTGAAGCCGTCTAAGTGGATTGGCCTCATGGGCACAGGTAGAGAAGGGCAGAGAGTAGATTCAGGAGCAGTGAAAGATATTCAGCCTCTCATCTTACTTCTCTACACTCATCTTCTCCACATTATAGCAAGAGTGATTTTTTTTCAAGTATTAAATCAAATCACATAATTTCCATGCTTAAATCCCTCCCATAGCTTCTCCTCTAATTAACATAAAATCCAAACTTCTCTAACTCTGCCCTTCAAAGCCTTACATGTTCAGTCCCTCTGCTGGTGGAACTTAATGGCTATCTGGCTCAAAACCTTTCAAATTCATCCATTCATCATAAATGTATTAAAAACCAATCACAGGCCAAGCATGCTTCTATGCTATGTAAGTTTAAGCCGTGAGCAAGAGAAGCCTCATACCCTTCTGTAGTCTCGCCTTTATCAAGCTCCCCTTTCCCAGTAT
This sequence comes from Arctocebus calabarensis, assembly GCA_963573935.1. Taxonomy (NCBI): domain Eukaryota; kingdom Metazoa; phylum Chordata; class Mammalia; order Primates; family Lorisidae; genus Arctocebus; species Arctocebus calabarensis. The sequence continues at coordinate 26,723 of CAUYON010165852.1, forward strand.
ATTCCAGTCATACTGGGTTTTTAAAAATTGCTGTTGCATTTTTGTTCCTCAAATATGCCAAGTTTGTTTAGCCCACAGGGTTTTTGCACTTGCTTTTCTACCTGACCCATTCTTCTTAGATCTTCATGTGCTCTTCTTCTTCTTCTTTTTTTAATTAAGTCAAATACATATAGATCATGAATATGTTCATGCATATGTGGGATACAATGTGCTGATTTTTTTTTTATACACTCTGATGTGGTTAGATCAAAACAATCAACTTGATTGTTGATTATTGTACCAAAACATCTATGATCTACCCTTGACAGATTTGACTTGTACCCTTGTCATGCGCTCCATAGGTGTGGTCCCACCTTTTACCCTCCCTCTGTCCAACCTCCCCCTTCCCCTTCCTTCTCACTTCATTTCTCTCCTTCATCCTGGGCTATAGTTGTTCTATCTTTCATAAGAATGTGTGAGTAAATATAAGTAGGTTTCATAGAAGTACTGAGTACATTGGATACTTTTTCCTCCATTCTTGAGACATTTTACTCAGGAGAATATGTTGCAGATCCTTCTATATAAACAAAAAAGAGGTAAATGCTTCATCTTTTTTAAGGCTGCATAGTATTCCACGGTATACATATATCATAATTTATTAATCCATTTATGGGTTGATGGGTACTTGGGTTTTTTCCATGACTTGGCTATTACAAATTGAGCTGCAATGAATAATCTGGTGCAAATATCTTTTTTGCAAAGTAATTCACTATGGGCAAGAGACCTGAACAGAAGCTTCTCCAAAGAAGACAGACACATGGTCTATAGACACATGAAAAAATGCTTGTCTTCTTTAATCATCAGAGAAATGCAAATCAAAACTACTTTGAGATACCACCTAACTCCAGTAAGAGTAGGCCACATAACAAAATCCCAAAGCTACAGATGTTGGCGTGGATGTAGAGAAAAGGGAACACTTCTGCACTGCTGGTGGTAATGCAAGTAATATGTTCCTTTTGGAAAGAAGTTTGGAGAACACTCAGGGACCTAAAAATTGACCTGCCATTGGATCCTGCTATTCCTCTACTAGGGTTTAGTCTTCTTAATACCCAGGTTTAATTGCATTCTCACTTGTCTGGAGAGGCTACTCTAACCTTCCTAGCCAGACAGAGTAGACAATGCAGGCTTTATTGTATGACATGATCTTATCTGTTAAATAGCTGTCACCCCTTTCAGAAACTATTAGACTCTATTTACGAAGGAAGAGATTTTGCTTTTCATGTTATTCATCTCAAATGCTTGAGAACATACATGTAGTATTTATACCTTTAGTAATAAGCCTTGGGATTGAATGAATCCATCTCTAGTTTTTTTTCTTGAATACTCTATCATTTTATTTTATTTTTAAAGTTTTCTTTCTTTCCAACATTAATGATTTGTTTGTTATTCAGCAAAGAAGTGGTCAGGCTATGAGCTGAACAGCAAAGTGACATTTTTAAATGGATTGTAGAAGTTTGGGATGTTTAGATATGATCCATAAATATTTACACTGTAAAAATGCAATGTATTTTTTCTATGAGAGAAATAATGGTTGGTTCATAAAACTATTATCCCCTAAAGCTGAAAATGACATAAAACCACTTTTCTTTTAATATTTTGATTATAATTCATAGTCAAATTTCTCATGGATCCTATTGAGTTCATCAGGTATAAAGAACAAGCTCTCGAATTTCTGTTACCTAGTGACTGACATTTTCGATACTCTAATGATGATGTTGGATTTGTAGGAGTACAGATATGTTCAACACTTGATGGCTAAAATTTTCTTTTTGTAATTAAGGCACTTGGGCTTCTTTAAAATTTGAATAAGTGCTCCAAAAAAAAAAAAGTAGCTGAATAAGATCAGTTCTCAGAATCTAGCTATTCAGTTAGAATTTCTTAATTTGGCAATAAGAGAAAAGGCAGGCTACTTTCCTGTCTCTTTCAAACTGAAAAAATTGAAAAAAATAATTTTTCTTATTTCAAGGAAATGAAGGTGGAGATGTAATAAAATTGCACCACAGTGTGACCCCTCACTTAAAATACCATAACTGGGTTGTCAATTTGCAGATAAGACCTGATTTAAGAGACAGACCTCCAACACTATACAGAAGTCTGTAATAACATGATGACAAAACAGCTTCCAGGAAAAAAAAAATAGAAGAAACTGGAGGTCATTACGTTAGGTGATATAAGCCAAGCACAGAAAGACAAATATTGCATGTTCTCACTCATATGTGGGAGCTAAACCAAATGGATCTTATGAAGCTAGAGAGTAGACTGGTGATTAGCAGAGGCCGGACAGGGTAAGGGGAGAGGGAATGATAAGAAGTTGATTAATGGCTGCAAACATAAGATTAGACAGAAGAAATAAGACCTAATGTTCAGTAGTTAAGACACAGTTAACATTAATCGATCATACATTTGCAAATAACCTAGAAGAGAATAATTCAAATATCCCTAGCATAAAGAAGAGATAAATATTTAAGGTGCTGGATATCCCAATAACCCTAACTTGATCTTTACACATTATATGAAAGCATAAAATTATTCCACGTGCCCCCCAAATATGCACATTATGTATTAGTAAAAAAGATACCATAAGAAAGCAAAAATGAAATTGATTTACAAAAAAAGCTCCAACTTGTTATTTTGAAGTTTGATTTATATGTATAGCTTTTAGGAGATTTTCAATGCCAGAGACAAAGTCCAGACCTCTGATAATGTCCCCCTCATACTCTGGCCTGTGTTGAGGTTTCCGGCCACATTCCTTGATACCCTTGTCATGTACCTGTGCTTTAACTACCATGGATAATTTGCCTTTTCCTGAGTACACATTGGCCTTCTTTGCTTAGGCCTCTGATCATGTTCAGTCTTGACTTTCAGCTCTTTGTTCTTCCAGAAACTTTTAAGACATCCTTGAAGACACATCTCACAGGCCATTTTTACATTAAAACCTCCTCTAACTCCAATGTGGCCTGGAAGGGACCTTATCTCTCTATAAGGACTCATTGTCTGAGTGCCTGCTATTTTCCTCTGCCTCCCTGCATGCAGCACTCAGGATTATGAGTCTTCTGAAGAAAGGGGATTCATTCATCTTTATGCTCCCCAGTGCCTAGTGTAGTGTCTGGCAAAGAGCATACACTTCGTAAATGTGTGTGGATGATGGGATGAACAGAGGAGCCCCAAGTGCAGATGTTTAAAAGAGTCAAACAAGCATCCAGCTGCTCACACACCTTTTATCAGGCTGTTTTATCACTGGCCAGACACTGCTTCTCAGTACATCAGCAGTGAGTCCTGTGCTCTGCGGGGTGCTGCAATGCACCATATGAGGGAGATGCCGTCTAGTTTAGTAAATACTCTCAGGGATTTTGCTCCCAGATGCTGTCTTGTATTTGCTCAAGAATTTTCCTTTGGAGGGGCAAGATGGCCGACTGGAAGCAGCTTCCCATAGAGGCTCCTGTCTGAAAGGAAAGATAACCTCCAGAAACTGCCCAATTGAGCTGAAAACTGGGAGCCCAGCAGAGAGAGAGAGAGAGAGAGGGAGAAGGAGAGAGAGAGAGAGAGAGAGAAGTGATAACTGCAGGTCACCCTTAAGGCAAGCTGTGACTTTCAGAAACCAAGCTTCAGGCAGAAAAACTGAACTAAAGTTTTTCACCATTCTGAATTTCCAGGACTCCCTTCCCCCCCTTACCTGACGTACCAGAAGCCTGACCTCTGCTGAAACTGAGGAAGGTGGATTGAGCAACGCCCACTCTCCCTATCTGCTGGACCAGGTGGCCAGCCAGGTAAGAGACTCCGGGGCCCCACTGAGCCCCCGCCAGCCCCCAGGCCAGGGACACCCCAGGACTCCTGCACTGCTCCAATCTGTGCCCCACTGGGCCTCGGCCTGCCACCAGTAGCAGCCAGGAACTCCGGCGGGACCCCAGCAGGACCTTGGCCCACACCAGCAGCAGCCAGGAATTCTGCAGGGACTCCCAGGGGTCCCGATTTGCACCCCGCTGGGCCTTGACCCACTGCCAGCAGTGGCCAGGAAGTCCGCTGGGACTCCTGCATGGTGCTGATCTGTGCCCTGTCCAGCCTCAGCTCCCCGCCCGCCAAGACCCCTGCTGGCTCTGATCCATGCCCCAGGCCCACCATCCACAGTGGCCAGGAACTCCACTCTGCTGGGATCCCTGCATGGCCCCGATTGGCACCCCGCCGGACCTTGACCCACTGCCAGCAGTGGCAAGGAGTCTGCTGGGGCTCCCTCCCGGCGCTGATCTGTGCCCCGCTGGGCCTTGGCCTGCTGCCTGCCGGGACCCCTGCCTGGCTCCAATCCATGCCCCAGGCCGCCACACACAGCAGTCAGGAACTCCACTCTGCCGGGACCCTGGCATGCCCCAGTTGGCACCCTGCAGGGCCTTGAGCAACCACCAGCAGTGGCCAGGAGGTCTGCTGGGGCTCCCTCCCAGTACAGATCTGTGCCCTGCCTGGCCTCGGCCAGTCTGGCTCTGATCCATGCCCCAGGCCCACTGCCCACAGCAGCCAGGAACTCGTCACCAGAAATCCCCTGTGGCTCCAACTGGCACCCCGCTGGGCCTTGGCCCACTGCCAGCAGCAGCCAGGACCTCCACCGGGACTCGCGTATGGCCTGATTGGCACTCAGTGGGACTTGGCCTGCCACCAGCAGCCATCAGGAAGTCCACAAGACTCCCTTGTGGTGCCGATCTGTGCCCCCTCTGACCTTGGCCTGCCACTTGCAGGGACCCCACCCATGGCTCCTATCCGTGCCCCAGCCCTGCTGCCCTCTCTCTGGAGCCCTCCTCCCAGCCAGAGACAGCTGGAGGCATGGGCTCCCTTTGCAAAAGCCACCAGGTGCCCCATTCCATGCCCCGCTGCTTGATCTGGGCGTGCCACACTCTGGAGCTGCTCCCGCAGCCAGAGCTCCCTGGGTGGGGCAGTTCCAGAGGAGCTACACAGGGTCACTCCCTACAAAGATCCAGCAACAAAAGAGTGATCCTGCCGTGGTCTGATCTGGAAGAGACACCTCCCCAACTCTGAGGATGGTCATAGGCAACAATGAAAAATAATCATAAGGCGAATCAACAGAAAAACTCTGGCAATATGAATAATCAGAGTAGATCAACTCCCCCAAGGAACGACAAGGTAGATACAGCACAAAATCCCTTGCATAAGCAAATGGCTGAGATGTCAGAAATCAAATTCCAGGCAGTAATCCAAAAGATGACTCAAAAGATGTCTCAAGAATTCAAAGACAAAATAACCAAAGATTTTGACACATTGAGACAAGAAGTTGCAGCCCTCAAAGATCTGAGAAATACAGTAGAATCCCTCAGTAACATAATGGAGCAAGCAGAAGAAAGGATTTCTGACATGGAAGACAAAGCTTTCGAA
>CAUYON010165854.1:0-15833 GCA_963573935.1 Arctocebus calabarensis
CTTTATATAGTGATCAAGAAAATGCCATGAAGGCTAACTGTAACAGTACGATGAAAACATTTCTGAATGTATATGAATCGTGCCCTATGATTGCACCAATGTACAGAATTATGATTCAATAAAATTATAAAAAAAAAAAAAGAAAACATAGCCAGCAAAGCCGACTCTATTTACTATCTTGTCCTTTAAAAAATGTTTACTGACTCCTGCACCAGATATTTTAAAAGAGGTTTAAGTTTTAAATTTTGTTTCCTAACTGAGAGACATATAGGTTTGGCACATTGAATCTTTCATAATTAAATTAAGTACAGTCTTATGACAGAAAATGTTAATTGCTAATTATAAAACAAGTAGGAGGCTTAGCGCCTATGGCTCAACGGGCTAAGGCACCAGCCACGTACACCTGAGCTGGCGGGTTCGAATCCAGCCCAGGCTCGCCAAACGACAATGACGGCTGCAACCAAAAAATGGCCGGGCGTTGTGGCGGGTGCCTGTAGTCCCAGCTACTTGGGAGGCAGAGGCAGGAGACTCGCTTGAGCCCAGGAATTGGAGGTTGCTGTGAGCTGTGATGCCATAGCACTCTATTCAGGGCGATAGCTTGAGGCTCTGTCTCAAAGAAAAAATAAAATAAAATAAAATAAAACAAGTAGGAGACTATAAAACATGAAAATCATTAGCTGGAAACTATGCGCATTGCTGGAATATATTGTTTAAGGTAATTCTACAATTAGTTCAAGCCATCACAGGTGCAAAGAGAATGTGCTCGTGAGTCCACTGCCCTCCGTCTCTTCCGTAGGAAGGTCTTCATGGAATCCTGAGTCCTGGACCAGCGCTCAGGGGGTAGGAAGCAGCTGAGCGTTGGTGCTCCTTGAAAGTTGGCAACCTGTTGCCCAAATACTTTAATTCTTTAAGAATCTTCATTTTTTCTCAGGTTTGCAATACTGACACTGCACGTTGATGTTAGGAAGAAAAGAATTCAGTAAAACTGGCAATTTATGCCAATGACATCCTAACAATAGCAGATCTTCAGATTACAAGCTATAGTTCTCTTTCCATTGTAGACTTTCCCTGTGTGTGGAGCTTTTGTGAATTTCGATAAAGCCTTTACAGAATGAATAATTAAAAATGAATGAATCTACACAACGATGGCAAGTTAAACTTTTCACCATAAGATTGCGCACAAATAATTTATATATGCGGTTAAAATTTTCTCTTTGTCTATTTTCAAAGTACTCTCTACTTCTTTCCAGTCAGTGCTAGTCTATGTCAATTTTTTGTTCAGAACTATTAATACCTGCTATTAATACTATTAGTGAATATAGAGAGCAAGAAAATTTTTAGTGTTTTAAGTTGTGTTTAATGCCAAATAATGGGCCTGATGATATGATGAATCATTATAAAAGTAATTAACTACTCTGAAAGTGCTTACCCATAAAAAACAAAAAAATAGGAATTCAGCAAACATTTCATAAAGGATATTTTCTTTGACTTATGGGGGAATTTCTGAGGATTTTCTGCCTAAGGATTTTCTGAGGAAGCTAGGGCATTAGAAAAAAAAAATGACACTGTACATTTTATATATATATATTCCTTTAGTGGACTGAATTTTGGGAGAAGATAGTGATTAACCTTAAGCTGTTTACGTTTGGGGGCATTAGATTTTTCTAGAGTCTTTTCCTTCAGTGATTTCAAAATCATGTTACATGTATAGTAAAGTTATTACATAAATGGTAATGTCTAAACAAGTTAGGAGCTTGTTTAAAGATTGTCAACTTAGATGATATTTTCAATCAGAAGACACCTGTGAAAATGTTATAGAGTCAGCACTCAGGAAATGTCTCCTGGAGTAATGAAACTATCTCATGAAATGGTAAGGGACAAATTGTACCAAATAGTGACAGAAAAGGGAAAAGGCAATATTTATTACACAGAAACTTTGCATGCAAACTTTTCCTGAGATATTGTGGCTTAAAAAACTAGATTTATTGTATATTTTTGTCTAACTAAGGTTATGTTTCAGTGTAAGCTTCAGAAATCTATAGAAAATATATTGCATAAATTTTCCAATTAATAACACGTCATACTAAAGTCTTGAAAACGTGTCCTCAAACTATACAGTATTATGGGATTAATTAAAATAACTCTTAGAGTTTTCTTTCTTTCTTTCTTTCTTTTTTGCAACTTTCCTTGTTAGCCAAAACTTTTTTTTTTTTTGGTATTTCTTTTTGCATTAGGTTTGAATGTGATCCAATACCAGCTGTATTGTTTCTCGACAGTCCCGAAGCTCTGAAGATGTATTACACCCATGCATCATCATAGCATTGTCATTCTGACGATATATTAGTGTAATACATCTTCAGAGCCCTCAAATGAGAAGCTGTCTGGGAGGAATGGGGCGAGGAGCAAATTCAATTCAATTACAGGACAAAAGAACCAGCTAAAGAGAAGGGAAAGCCTCTCAGAGCAAGACTCTCTGTGGAGTTGGTTACAGCTGGGTATTTCTTGGAAGGATGGTTCACTTTTCCTTTTGTGACATGACAAGAAATAATTATGGATTTTGAACACACTTCTGTAAAGAAAAAATGGCTTCTCATGCTCTGTGTTTAACTCAGTAAAGGCCTAATGTTTATTTTAATTTTTGAGGCAGTTAATTGATTCAGATAGCATTGTACAAGCAATGAAATTTGTTTAATATATTGACCTACAATATATAGTTATGCTGCAGATTAGTTTATTACAATGTGATAGGCCAAAAGAAAAGTAAAAAGACAACCTTTCAAAGTCTTAGATAACACGTTTAAAGTTTTCAGACCCAAGTAAAGAGAAACAATGGCTGATGGAAACGTGATTAGTAGAGTCCAAGTGAGAGACTCAGCCCCTTTTAGCCAGCTCCTAACTATTTCCACCAGGTGGAGCTTTCTGGAATGGTCAGTAAGTTTTACTGCTCTTGTGAATTTTTCTGGGCTATCTCTCACGTATTAGAAAGCAGATTCAATTTCACCATAGTACAAATACATTTAGGGCTTAAAGCTTTTAGTCTGTTTTCCACATCTTGCAAGAAGTGGACCTGTTTACGTAAAATACTCCTGACTTATTCTACTGGGTGGCCATAAAATTCATGTGCCATTTAACTTCGCAGGTGGACTTTACGGCCACCCTCTGTCACTGTTGTATTACAAATATTCATTTCACAGTCATTTTCTTCAGAAGTCTCACTTTCTATGTGAGATACTGTGCCAGACATTGAGTATAAAGTGGGAAGAAGAAAAAGAAATACGTGGCTACTACCAGTAAAGCGTTTGCAATCTTATTATAAGGAACATGCGAAGAGCAAAACGATGACACTTGGATGGAGATTACAGATATGGGGGGAGTCATCGACGATGCTTTCTCTTTGCTCCTAGGCCCTGCAGATTTCCACCTGGCAGGCACCGATTGTATAAATGCTAGACTAGAAAAAGGTTGACGTGTTCTCAAATAGCAGTCAGTGGGCTTGGGGCAAACACAGAGAAGGAGAAGAGAGAGGCTTAAAGAGAGGCTGGAGAAAGTTAGCTGGGGGTTGTCAGTTCAAGTAGGATGACAGGCCCTGATGAGGAACTTAGAGGGTTTGTATTCCCCCCTAATGCAAAAGAAAGCTACAGAATGATTTGAGCACATGGATGTTATGATTTTATTTTATTTTTTTTTTTATTTTGTAGATGGTTTTAGTGCCACATAGAAACTGAGTTGCAGGGAAAGCCTGAAGCAGAAGAGGACGACCCTTTAAGGAATTCCTGTATTAATTGTGATGTTGATTTTAAGTAGCGATCTCATTGGAGAGTAAGAGAACTGAGTGAGCCCCATAATATTATAAAGGTAAAAGCAAAAGGTTCTGACCGATTAGAGTTAGGGAAGTTCTCTTAGTTTTCTTGGGTCATCAACGTGAAGAATGCACCTGTAATTAACTAAGCAAATAAATGGTAGGAGAAACACAAGCAATTTCCATTTGGCTGTGTTAAATTGTAAAGCATAGTAGACATTCAAGTGAAACGTCAGTGACTAATTGAATATGTTAGGCTTTTTCTTGAGGAGGAGGCCAAAATGAAAAATAAGACTTGGAATCATGAGTATCCGTTGCCTTATGCAGGTAGAACAGAGAGAAAGAAGAGGGTCTATGACCAATGTCTGAGCATTTGGAAGACAAGCAGACGAGGGGCTGAGTAAGAGGTCCCGTGTGACAGCGGAAGTCCTGCCAGAGGGAAGCTCAGAAAGAAAAGGGTTTTGATAACCTGAAATTGAAGTAATGAGTTTAAATACAAGCAGAGACAGAAATGCCTACTGTGTCTGGCAGCATGAGGATGATTTTTGACATTGATAAAAGTAGTTTCAGTGACAGTGTGGACCCGGGAGCCAGACTGGGAGGGCTGAATCAGGAATGTTGATAGGACTGTGGTGAGCAAGTGGGGGGACCTTCTTTCAGGAAGTGTAATGTCATGTGCAGAAAAGAAACATGTAGAGTATTTTGCTGGACTGTTGTGTAAGGTTCAAAAGTGGGTTAGGTTTTTAAAAGCAAGAAAATAGTATTATAACCCAGTTTTCCTATCTCCAGCTTCAACAATTATCTGTACATAGATAATCTTGAGGGGAATTCTTTTTTAATTTTGCAAAAAGCTTTGTGTTAAAAAGACCATAAGCAATCGTAATTGCAGAATGTTTAAATTCCAACTTATCGTGAAGCAAAACAGAAGTAGCAGCGATTGTCAAAGTGCTGCGCTTCTCTTTCACGTTCTGTTCTTACAGCCCTGACCGGAGTTCTCTGTCTGACCAGCACTTCTGAGGAGCGGACGTGAGCTGTCCCAAGCTCCCTTTCCTCAGCGCAGTCACTGGAACATTTTCTGTCACTTCCAAGAAAGTCTCACAAAGTTCCTCACTCACAGCTCTTTCAGGAGAGCTTCGAGTCTCGTCTTTTTGATAACATGCTGTCTCTCTTACTTCTGTTCCACTGCTCTGCCCTGAAACTGTGTGTTCTTTATGCCCAATTCATCACCCCAGGTGCCTGCTGCCACCGACTGGGACTGTCACCTGGCAGGTTATTGCTCAAAGGAATTGCCATCTTTGTCCTTTCCTTCTGGTTGGTAACAGGAGGCACCGTCTTCCTCTTCCTGCAGGTGCTCTGCCAACTGCTCCCCTCACTGTTCGGAATCGTTCCCGAGCAGATGCGGGGTTCACAGCTAATAGGAGGAAGGAAGGAAGCTGTGGGGTGCAGTTTCCAGACAGGAGGGACCATGTGTGTCTGTGTGTCCACCTGTGGCCTCGGATGTGAACTGTACTGAGTAAGAAAAGGACTCAGGCAAATTCAATTTGAGCCTACAACTTGAAAGAGAAACTTTTCTGTACACTATAGTTGACGAATTTGTTAGAACCTTACATTTGTGTTAGAGTTCTGAAATACATAGAGTGCATGAGTCCGTGTTCAGTCTAAGACAGTAATCTCAATGTATTAAAGTGGAATTAAGATTCTGACTTAAGTAATTTAGTGATGGAATTGGATTTCAACCTTTGTTTCACTTCAGTTTGCAAATGCATCCTCTTTAGGGTTTTATCCTACAGATGGCGGGGTAATCAGATGTGAGGGGTTGAATAGCGTGTGATTTCTCGAAGCCCAACTGAATTGAAGGACACGTGTTGAGCGTGGTAAGGGCCTGACACAATCATCCTTAATCATCCTGTCTAGACTAAACAGCAAACATGCCTGGAGAGACGCAGTTCAGAGTGGCTTCCAGAATGTCTCACAACCGTTTTCTTATACGCTGCTCTTCAGTATTTTTTTTTTAATTATTCTTTCGTTTATACCTTTGAAACCTCACAAATTAGAAATAAGCTCCTAACTGGTGATACAGACTTGCCAAAGATACAACGTCAGCCCATTTGCAGAACATAAAGAATGAGTCATCACAAGAAAATCAGAGAAGAAAACTTGTAGATGTTCCCCAGGCAGGAGACGGTCTTGGCATCAGTGATTCCCTCTGTTGGGTAATGGAAGGGGTGGTCTAGAGCTCTGTAATTATAAGGATGGGTGTTATCATTCTGGACCAATGATTCCGACATGGGCAGACAACTTCTAAGATCTATCACACTCGTCAACTTCTGAGTATCACATCATTCGTGACGCCACCTCCTTTTATCTCTGCCCGAGCACAAGCTCTATGAGAGCTGAGTGCAGTTCTACCCCAGACTTTGCCATACTTGACATATACTAACACCTATTTTTGAATGAATGATAACTCCTGAAATATATTGTTGATAGTTTTGGGTAACGATCTGAGCTTCTCTTTCTACCACCACTGGCAACCATGTGATACCTGTAATGTCATTTCATGAACACTATTATGTGACAAACCATTTATATTCATTTTCTTAACTAAACTTCCAAAAATACCTATACTATAGGTTATGTTATTTTCGTTTTTGCACTAAAGAGTCTGGAATTCTTAGCATTTAGTCATTTTCCTAAGGACAACAAGTAATATAGTAATATACCAATTCACACCCAGTTCTGACGATCTCACAGACCCTGCAGTTAACCATTATGAAAAGGGGAACACAGCATGTGAATTACTGGCTGCAAGGAGGTGCTGAAAAGTAGAATTCATATTTCCGACTGATGGGCTTGATATTGTAGAATAACATTCATGTCCAAATGCCCAAGATTTTCTGGAAGAATTTTCACCTAAAAAAGCTATTGCAAAATAGAATTGCGACCCTGTTAAGTGGTTCACTCTCTGTTACTGGAACGAGTAACCGCAGTTGCAGAGTCTCCTATCAGGAGTGTTGCCCGAGTGAACTCCGCCTCTCATAAACTGAGAACATACCCTGGGATTGATTTCATAGTATTTAATTTATAGACTAAGAAAATTTTTTTAATGTAGAGCATGTCTTAATTTTGCCATCTGCTCTCAACATCCTTTCATAAACAAAAGATGTGTTAATGCAAAAAATAAGACAGGCTCCACATTTACAAGTAAAAACAGTCCTGTGCAAAAATGAACACTTGGAAAGTCTTCCACCAGGTAGGAACCATTGCCTGTTTGTCTGTCTGGCTAGCTAGCCAGTGAATCCAACACCATGCATTTCCTATAGATCAGGGGTTGACAAGGATCTGTGGGACAAGTCCTCTCCACTGTTTTCATAAATACAATTTTACTGGAATACAGCCACAACTATGTTTTCTGCAGTTTCTTTTGTACTGCAACTGCAGAGCTGAGCAGTTGCAACAGAGAGCCCATGGCCTGAAAATATGAAAATACTTTCTGGTTCTTTACTAAAAACTGTTTACTGACCCTGATGTAGATTGCAGAAGGCACCTGTCTCTGCTTCAAGTTCGGGTTTATTCTCAGTAGTGAGGAGACCTTCTCCTGCTTCTTAGAAGCTCAGCGTTTGACTTCATGATCAGAACCTCCGATGTTTTGTATAATTCCACTAGAGAACTGTTCTCCCATGTCTTCTTCGACTAATTCTTCAAATGTATCTCTTTTTTCTTTGTCAGTCTAGTTAACCAGTGAGTTTGATGACTGCTACTTTCCCTTCAACTTCTGCAAATTAAGAATTTCATGTTCTCATGTTATTGTAAAGGTTTCTTTCACATAATATCCTGCACTTCTATGTTAAGAATAATTTTTCTTACAGAATTCTGAAAGGATATATGCTTGACTGCACTTTTCTCTTCAGTCTATTTTTCTGTATATCTCTGGACTTCAGGAAGAACTCTGCTCCGAGCCAATTTCTGTAGCCTCTTATGAGATGGGGTAATTTTTTTTCTTGGAAAGGATGTAGGAGCTGGCACAGTTTCCCAGGAGGCCTGTGGGCCTCCACTGAGTGACAGGCACAGATGTAGCCCTGGGATAAATAGCTCCTGCATACAAGGTAAAAGTCACTAGTTTGATCAACATCCAATGGGCAGAGAGAGCACAGAAAACAAACAGTGAGGGGAAAGGTGGTCAAATAAAATCAATAAGGTCTCTGTTTGGAATTTGGAAAGTTAAACAAAGGGAAAACATGTGATTAATAGCATTGATCTTCAGAGATAGTCTCCACTGAGCATCTTATGCCCTTAATGGGCATTCATTGTTAAATGTTGACCACTTTTTGTTCTACAAATCAAATACTTTTCTTGATGTGTTCAAATTATACTGCAGTCTAAACTATAAAAGTACTGTGGCTATGCTTTAAAGGTAAAATAGCTAAACTGTACAGATAAGTTTGAAATGGCATATTAAAATAACAAATCCTAGGGTGCCCATTGCTGACCTTAGCTAAGAGCTCATCTCTTACTGAAGAGGAAATAAAAACTGAAGCCACTGAATTTCTCATTCACATTGGATATTGCTATGTATTCAAGGATGCAGGCTGAAAGGAAGAGCAAAACAAATGAAACAGAATGATTAAATTATACCCATGTTTATTATATTCACGCTCCTAAGATGAAAGTGTACCAGTGTAAATCAATACCTTTGTGCTCCGAAGTCTTTTAATTTTGCTGATCTAGTCATAAGCCAAGTCATAGATGCACCATCTAACATTGTGTCTTGTGACATTTTCCTAAAATAACAGACATATATAAATGTACATGTATACACACATACACAAGTGGAGTCATGACCTAATCATGTAAAGAAAAATTGGGGGTAAAATCAAACTAAAGCTTTTAAAATAATATGAAATGGGAAAATTGAATAATATATCTGCTTTCTGGGAAAGTCAATAACAGCTTAGAAAAAAACTAAAATCTGAGCTTCCTGGCATATAGAGCATGAAGAAAAACACAGAAGCTTATTGTCTAAAAGAAGGGAGCAAACTGTTTCATCAGGAGAGAGTTTGTGTGTGTGTGTGAGCTTTGAGAGGCATTTTTACATATTTCAATAAATAAAGGCCAGTCAGCAGTCCACGGAACTCCTCTGATTGTTTCTATGTTCATCAATGGTGAGAGTTAAAGACGAGCAATGTCAGGAGAAGGGAGAATAATAGCACAGCCTAAGTGTGTCACTCTACAGTGGTCTAGTGATACAAGACTACAGTTGAAATGCTCCAGGAGAAAATGGCCATGCAGCCATTTGTGTCTTCTAAATATTGAACGAGCACTTCACTTCAAAAACGTAGAGTGAGGTTGCAACTATGTTAGGTTCCATGAAAGGAGAAAGAGGTCAAGTTCCTGCTTAAGACAGAAGGCGCTGCCTCAGGATGGAGACATAGACCAGACGCAGGGGAGGGGAATATGAATGTGAATCAGGAGGCCCCAGTGGCTGTCAGTGAAGGGAGTCAGAGACAGAGGCTCCCAGCTGACTGCATGAATACAGACCCTTTCCTAAGCGTCGGTGTCATGGCGGATGCTGTGTAAGTCGTCCATGTCTAGGCTGTATCATGTATTCTGACACCACAAAAATGATGTGCTATTGCTATCATGCCTGTTTTAATCACAAAGAAACACAGATGTAGATAAAGTAAGTAGAAATATTAAGAGATGTCACTTCTATATATTTACCTATAAAGGTTTTGAGTATTTTTACATGGAGATAGTATTCCATTGAATGTTTTATTCAAGATTGCATTAACCAAATGATGATTCAGTGAATAACCATGATACTTCAATGATAGTGATTAACAGGGATACCTGTTTCCTTAATTAAATATCTCCCTCCATATCACATGAGAGTATCCATTCTGAATGTTGTGATTATAAACATAATTTGGGGGGTTAGTTTTTGGTCATATAAATGTGTTTTGACAGAGCATGTTGAAAGTATCCTTCCTATTTGAAGTTAACAAATCCTTAGTGGTTTCTAGAAAAACAAAAGTATTATGATCTTCTTATAGTATTTATAAAGAGCTCTTTTCCTAGCTGGCATTTTTCTTCTTGTGAAATATTTTGATTCTGTTTTCTTCAGATAATTTTCTTTGATCTGTCTCTAAATATTTTTTTGTTCCTCTTGTGTGAATCATAAGAAGCGTATTATAGTCCTTTAGACAGCTCAGTCCCACTATGTTTTAGAGCTTCAGAGAGACACTCCATTTCTCATGCCAAAGTGAGATTGTATTTGATTTCATTTGTTTTAAATTATGCCATAATGTGAGCACCAAAAGTCCCTAGGCATTTCTTTCTGGTAATGATAATAAAATAACTGTTTAAGGTATAAAATGAATTTCAATGGTATTAGCCAACTAAACACTAATAAACCCAGTGAAATAAGTAAACATACAAAACCAAAAGGGCACAGCCTCTGAACTGTTTATCTCTTCTTTTTAACCATCATACAGCTATCATAAGTCATTAATAAGGTCTCAATATGTAATGATATCACTTTCCTCTCTTCATTTGGAGACTGACATTTATTAAAAACATACCAAAATAAAGTCTACATTTTGATTAAAAGAACAGGAGTGAAGATACACAGATTTCTTCCAGGAATTAATGCAGGTTATTCATCAGGAATGAACAAATTTACACTTAGGGGTCCACCTTATAAACTAACATAATTGATTATTGAGAAAATTTGTAACATCCATGTTAAAGAGAAGCACTATACCTAAAAAGCTAATTATCAACTTTTAAGCTTGTAAAGTTGTTAAAAAAGAATGAGCACTAGACTGGGAGTCCAAAGAACTGTTTTCCCCCAAGTTCTTCTGTTATTCCTCATACAACACTGAGGGTGCTGTTTAACCGCTGAGGGATTTATCATTTTAAATGGAATGGAAAAGTTGCACTCGTCTAGTTGGATTGTTTTTATGACAAAATGAAACAATCAACATGGAAGTATCTATGAAATTAGAAGGCCCAAACAAACTTAAAACAAGATGCTAGTAGGCTTATTGTGTTGTATAAAATTAGACTTGAAGGAACCTAAATGACAAATAGTTTTAATTTTCCCAACTTCCTGTTTTCCCCCAAATACTTCGTAACCCAACTTTTTTCAATCAAACATAAATGTAAAGGTGCAAGGATGTGTATGGGGGAGAGAATATTTCAAAATTATATTATGAAAATGAGAATTCAAACCATCCTACTTCTGTTATTTCCACTATTATATGAAGATGATGTAAGAAATTATCATATAGCTAATTTCACTCAGAAGAGACACTAAGCAATTTCTACATTTATTTTATGCTTTAATATTGATTCTTTGCTACATAGTGAGATGGATTTAATGGAAGAATATTGACTGGTCTGTATATCTTAGATATCTGATCCTTCTAGTAAATATCTATAGAGGAAATGCTTCATCCTTTTTTTTAATTAATGACATTTATATGCCCCACTTCAGAATACCTCTTTTCCTGTGTGTCTGTTCTTCACTTAGACAATTGCCCCTTTATAGGATAAAATGCTGATGTATTTTACTACTCACTACAGGAAATTGTCTTAAGGAAAATAGCCTCCCTCCTATACTCATTTTAATTGACATTTGGAAGCCAGTAGTGCAGCTGAGTCATTTACACTAGTGATATCCTTTATTTTCAGAAGTAGACTGAAAACTTCAGTGACCCTTAGAATCAGATAAGCTTTTTACAGAATTCAGACAACCAATATTCTATTTTTAATGGCTAATATTCAGGCTGCCTGAAGGGCATTTGGGAAGGGAATTTGCCATGCAATTAAAAGGGGAATGGAACTGTAGAAATGTCCATAAATTTCATTTAAAAAATTTAGAAATATGTACATATATATCTCCATCCATTTCAGGTAAGGTGACATTGTGTGGGCATTGTGACAGAAGTGGCAGAACAAAGAACATACATTGAGGAAAACTGATTTATATGTGATGTTGAAGTTAACTTCCAGGAAAAGTTATGAAGAAAAAAATTCTCAAAGGATAGTCACTTGCAGTCTAGATAATGAGCAGTTGAATATAATTGATGCTTCCTTTCATTTAAAATGTGAATTTTAGGGCATTTCATACCTGTCAGTTTTAACTGGATAATCTTAGACTAAAGAATATTTCAGATTTACTGAAATAGCTTATCCAAGTTTGCTATTTTGTCTTAGACATTTCATTACTTAGACATAACTCATTACTCTTATAGTCTTAAACAGAAAAAAATAACTACTTCCTTTACTCATAAGGCAAATATTTATTTAAAGCCTGACACACAGAATTGTGGGGGGGACAGAAAAGAGGCAATGCCTTTTCAGCCTATAAGAAGGGTCATAGTAACAACTTAATGGACAAGTTAACAAGAAAAAAAGCATAATAAATATATTTGATCATAGTTTTACAAAGCACAAGAGCCTTCAGAATGAATATTCAAAGATACAAGCAAAACTATCCATTTGCATGCTTAGGTTCAATGAAGTATGAATAGACATGTAGAAGTATGACTGGGCACTAAGGTCTGATCTGAGCTAACAGGTTGAGTCCCCGGGACCTGAGTGAGCCCTGCATGTCAGACACTTCTTGGCCTCCCTATGTAGCATTCCTTCCTCCTAGGTCTGTGGTAGGAATAAGAATCTTTTTTTTTAAAGTTACATAGAAATGCAGAGGGCAAGATTAGAATAATATTGTAGAGGTTTTAGAGCTGGCTCAGAGAAAAAAGGTTCCCAATTTCTATGACTTGGGTTGGTGAGACTGAGAGGTGAGCGATGGGAGGGGAGAAGGTGAGAGTGAGACTTTGTTTCTGAGTCTCCTTCTTGGACTTTGGCACTGGCGTATCATTTCATGATCCCCAGTAGTCCCTGGTTTGAAACTTTCCCAAGAAGTCTCACACTTCAGAAATTAGGGTGGTGGATTGTTTCATAAGCCACTGAATTATTCTCTCAGTCCTGAGTATAGGCAGGTAGAAGAAATATAAGAAAAATAAATTAACCGTAGACCAATAAGACTTAAAATAATCCAGGTTAAAAATGTAATTGGCATGGAAATTGGGTTATTTGCTGTGTCCTATAACAATTTAACAAAATAGCCCAAGAACTATCAGATTTTTAGGAATTCAATACAGTTTTCAAACATATCCATATAAAATAATGCAAAGAAAGTTTAAGCACCATCATTTCTTCTTTGATAATGCTTCTGTATAATTTTAACATACAAAAAATAATAAATATATGTCTATATATTGCATAAATAAATAAATGTATTATATATCTATACTGTTTACTTCCAGAGGCCTTTATGAAATGTCCAAAGGTCATTTCACACTTGATCTTAGCCAAAAGGCTGAGATGCGATCCCAAAGGTCATTTCAGAATAAAATGGTCAAAAATAATTAATTAAGAATTTAAAATTTTACTTTGAGAAGTTTGTTAAAAATAAAGGCTCAAAACTCTTCATCAAAGATAGGATTACAGATCATTACAAAATAATAGTCATCTATTTAATCAAAAGACTTAAGGTCGCATAGGCATGAAACACACACAAATTTGTTTTTATCTCTCTCTTTCCTCCTTTTTCTCCTTTTTTTTTTTGTTAACTCAGAAGATTTAAAAGAGAAAGCCAAATTTTAGTTTCATCTTCTATTTCATAGCAGTGTACTTTTAATATAAGATTCCATTTTAAAACAGTGACAATAAATTTATTTAGTCTTAGGCAGTTTAGCCACACAAGATCCTCTTTTACCTTTTGCTTTTCTGACATTCTGTATTTATTTATTTTTATTTTTATTTTCCATTCTTTCTTTTCTTTTTTTTTTTTAGACAGAGTCCTACTTTGTCACCCCCAGTAGAGTGCTATGGCGTCATAGGTCACAGCATCCTCAGACTCTTGAACTTAAGTGATCGTATTACCTCGGCCTCTCAAGTAGCTGGGACCCACAACACCACCTGACTATTTTTCAAAACAGGGTGTCACTCCTGCTCAGGCTGGTCTTGAGCTCCTGAGGTCAGCCATTCCACACAGCTCAGCCTCCCAGAGTGGTAGAATTTTTTTTTTTTTTGAGACAGAGTCTCACTATGTCACCCTAGATAGGGTGCCGTGGCATCATAGCTCACAGCAACCTCAAACACTTGGGCTTAAGTGATTCTCCCTCCCAAGTAGCTGGGACTACAGGCACCCGCCACAACACCCGGATATTTTTTTGGTTGCGGTTGTCATTGTTGTTTAGGTGATGGGCTCAAACCCATCAGCTTTGGTATATGCGGCCAGCGCCCGCCTCACTCAGCTATGGGCGCTGAGCCCCAGAGTGCTAGGATTACAGGAGTGAGTCACCACACCAGGCTGTTCATCTAATTTAGATCAATCTTTAGATATATTCTAAACTAGACCAAGCATGGTGGCTCATGCCTGTAATCCCAGCTCTTTGGGAGACTGAGGCAAAAGTATCGTGAGAGGCCAGGAGTTTAAGACTAGCCTGGGCAACATAGTGAGATCCTATCTCTATAAAAAATAAAAATAAAAAACAGTTGGATGGCCATGGTGGTGCATATCTATAATCCAGGTGCTTGGGAAGCTGAGGTGGGAACATTGCGTGAGCCCAGGAGTTCTGGGTTGTAGTGAGCTACAACTGGGTCACTACATTTCAGTCTGAGTGACAGAGCTTGACCTGTGTTTAAAAAAAATTAATAAGTTAAAGTAATTAATGAGGTAAAATAAATAAATATCCTCTAAACTAGATACTACATAAATTATTTTTACTAAAAACACATTTTGCTTTTCTTACATATCTTATATGTAGAATTATTTTTTATTTTTAGTAGTCATACTTGGATACATTAAATTAGAATTTCAATCCTTATCAATTTTTAACTAATGTTCTGTAGGCTAATATTTTATAGTTTCTAGAAATATATGTACAAATCATAATTTTTATATTTATTAACAGACCCAAATATACTTAGCTTTTTTATATCATATAAAAAGATGTTGAAGTATATAAACCTAAACTCCTGTTTCATAATTGATGTTTCAGTGTGTGAACTTACTTGGAGATGACTGAGACATTTACGATTATCCATTACATAATATTATATGCCATGGCTAAGATTTTAAACCACTGAAGAAAATTTTTTTGAAACTATGTAAATGCTTATTTCCCATACATTTACCTAATTTACTTTTCACAATCATTATATTTGAATTGTTCATGGAAAACAAGTTAGCCATTTAAATTATTTTTGACAAAATAATGCTAACCTGCATCAGCCGGCCATGCTCTTGCCAAGACACTGGATGTGGGCTGGGCTGTTCCGGCCAGCCGGCCGTCCAGCCCGAGGGCTGTGTGTACACACGTTTCCACTCTTCCCCTCTTCCACTTCCACGTGGCCCCCTGTCCAGACCGCAGCATCTAGAGCCTGAAAACTGAACACACAAAGCTTCAGGGATGCTCACAGTTGGCTTCTGTGACTTCAGCTCGCCAATAAATGAAGCAAATATCAAAATTTTCACAAAAACCAAAAGTTAAACTTATTGTGTTATTTTGAGGACTGATATGTATTGAGAGGCTAAGCAATTCGTTTTTGCTGTGCATTCTGTTGTTAGGTTGCATTTATAGTTTTAGGATCTTGAAGCATCTGCAGAGGTAGTACAAAGTGGTCTCACCCCCAAAAACCCAGGCAAAAACGCGTGCTGCCAGTCCTGAAGACATTTCTGACTTTATTTTACTAGTAATGTTAAAACTGGCTTTATTTATGAAAGATTATTTCAGGTTACATACACTAAAAGACATCTGAGTTTGAGTAAATTCCTATTTCATTTTATATCTAAGGAAAAGCTAAGGACATACTGCTTTTTTTTTTTTTTTTAATTGTTGGGGATTCATTGAGGATACAAGAAACCATGTTACACTGGTTGCATTTGTTGGGAAAAGTCCCTCTTACAATCGTGTTTTGCCCCCAAAAGGTGTGGCACACACCAAGACCCCAAGACCCCACC
>CAUYON010165855.1:0-16518 GCA_963573935.1 Arctocebus calabarensis
CGCCTGTAGTCCCAGCTACTAGGGAGGATGAGGCAAGAGAATCGCTTAAGCCCAAGAGCTGGAGGTTGCTGTGAGCAGTGTGACGCCACGGCACTCTACCCAGGGCGATAAAGTGAGACTCTGTCTCTACAAAAAAAAAAAAAAAAGTGCGGATGGTAAATAATAGTCAATGTAAGTTAAGCTATCATTCCGAAAAAGCAAAATGTCAAAATGAAGATACTTTTATACAAACAGAACCTGGAACTTTAACTAAAAAATCTTCAAATATATTTATTTACTCAAATAGATTTGTAAAAGACAAGCTATTCGGTAAGAAAAGGCTATGATGCAATGTTTTAATTACACTAAATGTAAATGAATATGAACTACTATGTTCTTATAAAACAATAATTATATGATTGATTTACTTGTCTAGTGCTGCATGAGATCACTCAAAAACTGCATGTATTTTTTTTTTTCCATATAATTCTTTAACTAGGGCTAAGTACAAAGAGATGTTTTTCTATTTTCTGTAACTAACAGTCCTGGAGTGCTTAAGAAGGCCTTTTACTTCATATGTTTGGAGTCACTCTTGGCATGGCTGAAAAATCTGGCTAGTTTTGTCTATATAGATTGTTAATACGGTTAATAGACATGCGTGCACGGTAGTTGAGAGCTCTGAAATACAATTCAGGGTACAAATTCCAATGCATTGGCAGTTATTAAACCTCTGTCATTTTTGCTAATGCTACATTAGTTAGAAAAATCACATTGCTGAACTAAGAGTAGATTACACGAGGATGCATATAACAAAATACAGTAGAATCTCCACATTGACCATCTCCCTGCATTGACCATCTCCTTAAATTGACCTAGTTTTCATACAAAAGACATGCACCACACATACATACCAGTCAGTAGGTCTAGTTACATAAATTGTCCACCTCCATATGTTGGCCAGTTTGCTATAGTCTTTTGGGTGGTGAAATTATAGAGGTTGTACTCTATCTGAATCTCGTAAATAACAGAACTGACTGTGCCCTGTATGTATGAAATACAGTATTTGGACTCTGAGGACCACTAACTTAATTATGTGCCATGATTGTTTAACTGTGAAACTTTTAAAGACATAATTAGATGTATGGCAACAATAGTAGGAAACAATGGACAGTGTAGTGAAAATTAACTATCCTAAAGCGAGAGCTTTAATATTTATCTCAAGTGTTTTTAGTGGATCATTTTATATAATGTCTCACTTGAGAAATGTAGTATATCATGAGTCTATTAACTTATTGCTTATCTATTTGTCAATATAATCAATCAATAAATAATAGCACCTCTTAGTAAAAATTATAATATACTGCAGAACTATATCCTATGGCTATAAGTTTAAATCCTTGCTATATCAGTTGCAATCATTGCCTCCTTGGATAATTTGTGCAACTTTTCTCAAACTCAATTTTTTTTTCCCTCAAACTCAATTTTTTATCTGTATAGAGGAAAACATAATATGTTATATATGTTTATAATAATTGACTATATTAAAAAAGATGAAGAAAAGAAGAAGCATTTTCTAAGACATGGTATATAATAGTGTTTGAAATGCCCTTTTATCTGCTTCATCCTAGGATTTCATATGCTTCAAGTATCCTTGACTCAAAACACATGCACATAAACTATACACTCAAATACCCTAAATACTTACCTTTTATTGAAATGAAACTAACATTCATCATAAAAAAAAAGATAGAAGTGAAACTTTGTGAATAGCCAGCCTTTGTGATGGTCACCTATAGTCCCAGCTACTTGGAAAGCTGAGGCAAGAGAATCACTTTAGCCCAAGGGTTTGAGGTTGCTGAGAGCTGTAACGCCATGGCACTCTACTGAGGGTGACATAGTGAGACTCTGTCTCAACAAAAAAAAAGTGAAACATTGTGAAGGAAATTTACCTGTTAATTTTTTTCTGCATCGTGTTATCTTGCTCCAACCTTAGCATAAGAAGACATACAATACAAAAGAGAAAAATGTATAGCAGTGAACTACATACTCTTACTAAGGAATAACTTTATATTTTTAGACAATTACCCACAATTTTTTAAATGGCCCTTTGGTTTCACATTCAAAATTCTGTTCATGATTTCTTATATTTTAGATAATTATTTTATAATATTGTGCTTGAAAATTATCAAACATTTTCTTAGGAACTTGAATTTCTTATAGTCTAAACAAAATTATACATCATTCATTTTAAAATTTTATAGACATACATTGTAACTTGGTTACTGTTCCTTCTTTTTCTTACCATCCCTCAGCTGTTTGGCTTAAGATTCAAACACACAAAATCTCATACAACTTTACACAAAAAAATTAAAAAACTGTATTTTGAATAAGAACAAAATAGAACAAGGTGGTGAGGGGGTCCTGGAATATATTTCCCCTTCATATACACATTAAATATATTTTGTAGATACCCTAGATTTTTAGAATACATTAGATCCTCTCCAATGATTTCATGCTAAACATGGATGCCATATGCAAAATCAGTGAGAAAAAAACAAACAAATATGTGTTTGGCAACCTATGCATATAATCATGATAATGTAATATTGCTTAAATGTATTTACATGATAAAATAACAATGGTAATTGCACAAATAATCAGTAGGTTTTAGGCTGTTATAAGGTTCTTTTGTGTGTTATATAGCATTTAGATTTTCCAACAATAGTATAAGGTAGATACATTTTTCCCTGAATTTTCAAAATGAATAATTAAATAACTTTCCCCAGTTAAGTGTACTATTTTTATTTATGTGGTTATTTGAGATATAGTTTCACTCAGTTGCTGAGGTTAGATTGTGGTGACCCCAGCCTACCTCATAGAACCTCGAATTCCTGAGATCAAGTGATCCTCCTACCTCAGCCTCCTGAGAAGTTGGTACTGCAGGTTCCTGCCACAATGACCTCCTTATTCTTTGATTTGTAGTTGAGATGGGCTGTCAACCTGGTGTACAACTCCTAAGCTCAAGAAATCCTTCCACTTCAGCTTCCCAGGGTGCTGGGTCTACAGACATGAACCACAGCACTGGGGTCAAGTGTACTGCTCAGGAAAGTGGGTGGCAATAAAACCTGTAGTAGTATACCAAGTAAGAACATTAGAAGAGGCATGACTGAGGTTGCTAAGTACATTTATTTGATGTCTAGCCAGTGGGTAACATAAAGAAAATAATCTGTATTTATAGGGTTGAAGAAAAACTGAAATAATATCTCTTTCATGTTTACATGGATGGAGCTAGAACATATTCTTCTTAGCAAAGTATCCCAAGAATGGAAGAAAAAGTATCCAATGTACTCAGCCCTACTATGAAGCTAAATTAAAGGTTTTGTATGAAGACTATAACCCAACTATAGCATAGGAATATGGGGAAAGGGGCAAGAGAGGGGAGAGGAGGGGGGAGGTTGGAGTAGAGGGAGGGTAATTGGTGGGGCCACACCTACGGTGTATCTTAGAAGGGTACAGGCGAAACTTACTACATGCAGAATACAAATGTCTTCCTACAATAACTAAGAAAATGCCATGAAGGCTATGTTAAACAGTTTGACGAAAATAGTTCAGATTGTATATGAAGCCAGCACATTGTACTCCACAATTGCACTAATGTACACAGCTATGATTTAATAAAAAAGAAAAGAAAAGCAAAACTGAAATAAAAGAAAGGAACGAAGTGCCCACTGAGGGATTATACTCAATGCCTCATGTGGAACTAGAGTAATATTGAAGAACCTCCATTGGTCATGCTGGCCTCTGATGTGAGTGAGGGAGGTGCCTATGTGGCGAGGCATATAGGGGAAGAAAGAATGACTGGGCATCGCACTGCTGGAAACAACCAATAGAAGCTTACAAACTTGGGTGGCGCCTGTGGTTCATTGAGTAGGGCACCGGCCCCATATGCCAAAGGTGGTGAGTTCAAACCCAGCCCCCGCCAAAAACTGCAAAAAAAAAAAAAGAAGTTTACAAACTCATCCTAGAAAAAGTGCTACTTATCTCATTACTAAATGTCACAATGCTCACTAGATGGCTGAGGGGAATACAGTAAAGGTGACTGCAGTGGTATTAAGGGATATGTAGCACTTTTGCTAGGATGACTTTCTGACTCTAATTGTCCAACCTTGTACAGCATTTCATAACCTACTTCATTTCATAATTACTACACCTATTTTTTTAAAGTTGTACATTGAGGCAGACTTTATAAAATTGTTTCAAAAAATACATGATGCTGAACTTGGATGTAAAAGGGAGTATTGAGAACAACTAGATAAGCACATCGAGAAAAGCAAATCACGTGATATATTTATATATATTGAAGTAAGGTGAATAAAAGTATTTTCGAAATAAAACTCTATTAATGCGCTAGGAAGAAAGTGCCTTACAGAGCTTTGTGAAAATGACTAAATTTTTCATAACATTTATGCACTGTTTTTGTTTTCATAGCAGATTAGCAGAGTTAATTGTAAAGATATTGGCAGAAATTTCAACATTACAAGTAATTATACAATAAAAATAATTGTAGAGAAATGAAATGTGTGGGAACATCTTGGAGCAAAGATTAGACAAACTACATGTACACAAAATAAGTATTTAGAATCTCTGACTGCCATTATAATATTTATAATATATCTAATATATGTAAGTATTATGGATAAAATGAAAGATAAGTTAGATACATTTCACACAGATCTCCTTCAATTAATCTAACCAGTCTCAATATCAGAACTTTTATTTCAAGTGGTTAGAACTGACTGATTAAACAACTTTCTTAACACTGGTAAGAAATCTTCATTTTTACAGTGATGGTTGAGGAAATTTTAAGCAATCCTTTCCCCTAAAGAACATAAAATTTAGTTCATTTGAACATAAAAGTTTTTTTGTTCGAACATAAAAAGATTCATAAAATCTGGACAAAATATGTTAAATCGTTTCATTGGTAACAAAGCTAAAAGTTAGCGTTCGAAATAAAGTTCTAAGTAAAAACAAAATTCAGAGAAATGAAGCCACATTTGGGGACATCTTCTACTTCCACTTCTATTTATGGATTTGACCAGGCATGCACTGACTGCTGATAGCTTGTGAACTTGAGGAACACTTTAGCCAGACTCACAGACAAGGGGGAAAAATAAGAGTCCTGAAACATTTGGCCAACTCAAAGATGAGGTTGGACAAGGACATTTTTAGAAAAACAAAACTTAGAGATTTTGACACACAGGAATGACCTAAAGAGAATAGCAAAAAATATCCTTGGGACAGAAGGTCCGGATCCCTGATGGGGATTCATAGGCAAGAACACAAGAGTGAAATAAAAATATGTGTGAAATCTAAACACTTTTACTATTATAAAAACAATGTCGTTTCCAGTTTAAATAATACTGAGTTGAACTACATGTAGTTATTTTATGAAGGAGGGATTCCTACTATGTGTTCGAAAGTCTTGGGTTTAATATTAATGGCTTTACTCTCATAAATAAATTAGACTCCAAAGTAAAAAGCATGCTTTGGAGAAAAAAGTGACATATGCAATGATGAGATGTGATTCATTAAAAATAGATGTAAATTGATGTGTCTCTAATGACAATTGAAAATATATACAAAACATGATAATTGAAAAATCTTCAAGCACAATATGACAAATACACCATCATTGTAGGAGATTTTTTACACTTAGTAACTGATGGATCATGCACAGACAAAACTATTTATTTAAAATATATAGAAAATTGAGATAACACAGTTAACAATTTGACGTAATTGAAAGATAGAGAATACTTCAGTTATAAAATGTAGACTCTTTGGAAAGAGTTAGTTAGCCCATACTAACTAATTGTATAAATTGACATATTATAAGCCATAAAGTCTTAAGTCTCTAAAATATAAAACATAAACATATCAAAAAGGTATGTAGTGTAGTACTTTTATGGTCACACATTATTTTAATGGAAACTATTATCAAAAATAATACGTGGGAAATATATACCACATGATTACAAGAAAATTATTATTTTTTTAACCAATACAAAATAGTTTTTTATTAGATCATAACTGTGTGCATTACTGGATTTATGGATTATAATGTGCAAGATATCATCTAACTCTGGCAAGATTAGCCCACATAACAAAATCCCAAAACTACAATGTTGACATGGATGTGGAAGGAAGAGAACACTTCTGCACTGCAGGTGGGAATGCAAATTAATATGTCCCTTCTAGAAAGAAGTTTGGAGAACACTTAAGGAACTAAAAGTAGACCTGCCACTCAATCCTGCAATTCCTCTACTAGGTATATATCCAGATGACAAAAAATCATTTTACAGCAAAAGATTTTTTTTATTCAAGACATCCAGAAAGTATGGATGGAAGGAGCCACTTCTGCATGAGTGGATGCGAAAAAATTATTACAAAAGTTAAAGAATGCTTTGAATTGCATAACAATGAGATTAACGGATATCCAAACATGTGTCTCACAACCATTGGCAGGGTCAGAAATAAAATTACAGCCATAAATTACAGAAAATAATAAATGAGAAAATTCTAAGAATTACTGTTACAGCCATATAGCCTAAGGCTAGGAGTGAGAGTTGTAAGAATTACCTGTAGAGCTCAATAATGGAACACCTTGTTAGAAAGAGCATGGAGAGGGATTTAGCTCTCCTAACAAGCATGAGAGCTCAGAGATGAGAGCAGTGGTGAGTTGGCAGTCTCTACACCTGTGCTGTTGAGACGCATGAGATCAGCCTTAGATTAGCCTGGAGGAGAAGGCAGTCGGGAGCATGCGCATTCTATCATGGACTCGCTTACTCTGACTCTGTCTCCTCTCCTGCCAGCAGAACACCAGCACGGCGTCTCTCTGCTGAAGATCACCAAACTCTGCTAAAGACTAAGGTCTATCTTTCTAAGAAGACTTCCTTTCTCTTTCTCTAAAGTAGAATAAATAAATAAATAAATATAAAGTAGATAGTCCTCAGGCACTCAAGGGAAAATGAGCAAGGTAACTTAGCAGTCTGCATCTGGAACTTAGTTAAACTGTGCCCAAGACCTGGCCAGTCTTAGGCCTTGACAAATTAAAAATCCATTTTTAAAAAGTAATAAAAATACAGCCAACTAACACAAAGGACATAGTAGAGAAAATTTAAAAAGCTGTGGTTAATACATTTAAAACATTATAAGTTAAAATGATTCCACAAAGACAAATTTGATGCTTTAAGAAAAATAATGAAATATAACCACTGTCAAGAAAGCTATCAATGTTTTTTAAAACAATAAATGAGATGAAGTAAAGAAGCAGTGTTAAGAAAGAAGTAGTTTGATTGAGTATGGTATAAAGTGATTAGAGATAGTGTTAAAAATTCAGGTTGGCTCAGGTTATTGAGATTTCTTTAGGCTGAACTAAGGAATTGGAATTGTCCTACACACTTAAGTACCTGAGTAAGAAGAAATATAGATGAAAGAAGATTCAGGAATCTTTCTGAAACCAGCATTAGGCTTGATGAAGAGAGACAAATTCAGGATTATTAAAAAGGTACAGAATGAACATTCAGGTGGAGCAGGAGGAACACAGAATAATCCTACATTTTAAAACACAATTGAGGGGATGGTCAAAAGTCCATTAATTCATATACTACTTGGCCTGGGGGAGACAGACATAAGAGGACAGAAAGTTCAGCGAGATGGGTGAGATATAAGGGATTACAGTGTTCTAGAGCCACTTAAGCTGAGATCAAATAAATAGCTAAAAAAGACAGTTGCACCTAAACATTTTCAAGATACCATAGCTGTCTGAATCATAGTTGCCCAGTTTCTCTAGAGACAGATTAAATCATGAGACTCTGTACTGCAAATACAGATAGTGAAGGATTCTTGTTATTTGATTCTGGTTCCTGAATATTAAATGGCAGGTAGTAAGAGTATAAAATATGGTGGTTACTATGGAAGTAAGTAAAATCATGCAGCAATCAGATGCTTAGTAATAAAATAATAGGGCTGAATGAAAAATCTAGAGATTACTGAACTTAATGTGACAAGGAACAGAAGAGGAGACTTTAAAAGAAAATGAGAAGAAACTCTCTGAGGAATAGAATGTGGTGATAATGGGTTAGAAAAAAGAGTGGAATGATCTAATATATCAAATTAACTGCCCATGTGGTGAGAGGATAAGCTCAGGAACTACAGTAGAATCTGAAGTGATAGATTTAAGACAATTTTAAGTGCTATTATAAAAAGTTTATTACAGCCAGGGAAAAAGTGAGAAGAGGAGTTGAGAATTAACCCTAGATTTTTGCCTGGTTACTAGGTAGCACTCCACAATAAGAGGAAAGAATCTAGGGGATTGTGTTTTTAGGAGAAATATGATGAGATTTGCTTAAGATATATATTTAATTTGAAGTACCAGGTATTTAAAACATGGGATATTTATTTACTGACATTTGAAAGAGAAATCTGTGCTGGATGCTGTATTTCGCTTTGTTAGTGGGTCAGATTCTTAGGGCTGCTATAAAAACAACCACAAGCTGTGTTGTTTATAAAAATTAGAAATTTATTCTCTTATAGTTCTAAGAGGTCGAAAATCCAAAATCAAGTTGTTGGCAGGGTCATGCTCCCTGTGAAGCTTCTCAGAGAGTATCTTACCTTGTCTATTCCAGCTGCTAGTAGAGTCCTATATGGCTAGTAGAGTTTTTGACTTCTGACAGTATAATTCTAGTATCTACCTGGTCTTCACATCCATGTGGCTGTGTAGCCAAGGTATTTGTATCTTGTACAAATTTTGTTGTTCTTTTTAGGACGTATTGTATTAAGACCTACCCTATTCCAGAGTGACCTCATCTTAACTAATTACGTATGTGATCAGCACATTTGCAAATAAGTTTATACTTTGAAGAACTAAAATGAAGTCTCACATGATAGCTAATTTTTGCTCCATGAGTCAATAAACAATAGAATTTACTTCTAGACATGCTTCCACTTGAATAATTTGTAGGTAACTTGAGCTTATCAGGCTTTTTAGGAAAAGCAACTTATTTCGTTTCATTTATTTAAATCTCTTGTTCTGAGGAAAGAATTCCCTAAAAGCCAACTGAATCAATTCAGAGATTTAACAAAGGATTCCATAGCCAGATTTTAGATTTGGTCTGTTGCATGAATTTCAGTGCTCTGCAACTTTGACATTAGATTTTTATCATTCATTGATGGGCTATGAGTAACCACTGCATCTCTGAACCTTGAAAGTCTCAGTATTTCTCATATATGACTCTTATTTCTGTTTTCCATCTGAACAATAATTTTCTCAATTCACCTCTTTCTTGTAGTTCCATCTTAAATGAAGCCTATCTCACCAATGCATGTTAAATATAAAAGTTCCCTTGAAGTATAACTTGCTTCCACCTTATTGCTTTCGATAGGGTTATCAAACAATTCTCCATTACATAAGTTTCTCCATTTATATGACATCTAAAACTGTGCCTTCTAGTACATTTTACAATCTAATCTTTGTTTTTTGCACATTATACAGAGGATACCAAAAATGTATACACATTTTAAGGAAAAAAAAATATTAAATTTGTAATGCACAAATCATGTTTGACTTCTACAACTATAAGAGGTGCTTATTGTGACTTGTATTCATTTGTGTTATCCATATACATTGAGTATTATAATTTTAATAGTATTTTCCATTCTTAAAATATGTATACATTTTTTTGCAGCCTCTGTATTGTGGTAAAACAACAAACAGATCCAGTTGCTTACAAGATCAAAGTTCTGTCTCTTGTTTTTGCTACATGTTGGCTGGATACAACTGTACTTCTGTTCATGTGCCTTCCTAGTGAAATATCCCGGTATCTTGAACTGTATTTCTTGTAGCAGAGAGAAAGTGAAAAGGTAGAGCCAAGTAATGGTGTTATGGTGCTTAAATTTCCTTCAAGGACAAACAACTGATTGTGTTATGTCATTTCAATTAACCAAAGACAGTCAGATTTCTATGATAAGTTGGTCAATAAAACAGGAAGAATTTTACCCTCACATGTGAGCACAACAATAATTTGGAAATGAATAGGAATGATGAATTCATATGTATTGCAGGGGTAATTCGATTATTAGGAATTATGATAAATTGTGCAACAGTTAAGTCAATTATAAGTTCAATGAGAAGTAAAAATGTAAAGATCAGAAAAATGATAGCCCTTTCAACAAATTTGGATGAACAAAGAGAGATAACTGGTTTAAGGATATTGGAGTGAGTGTAGTATATATGGTATATGTATTTGTGAGTGTTTTGGTGATGGTTATGTTGTTTTGTGGTTGGTTTTAACAAATAAAAGAGTATAATCAGAGCCTGAGAAAGGAGAGAGGGAGCCAGACCACTAATTTTACTTAGAAAAAGAAATGTTAGATAAATTGTTTAATGGAAGAGCTGTTTATGCAAGTGAGAAAAATTAAGACTAATGTTTCCCACCATTCCTGTAAATGATGTAAGGATTTCATCTACCTAGAATTAATTAGAAAATATTAAATATGTGGATAAACCAAGGTAGGTAATAGAAAAAAAAAGTTAAAGAATACAAATAAGAGGTTTTGTTTATTTGTTTGTTTTTTCAAATAAGAGTGTTGATAGAGGGCATTAGAAATTTAGTTTCAAAACTATAGAATTTGAAATTGTCAGAGTTTCCAACTGAAACAATACTGTGGTATCATCAATATTCAAACAAAAACTGTGATGAGAAAGAGACTAGTGCATTTAGAAAAAGAAAATTAGCCAGTAGTTGGAGCCACATTTCAGAGGTGGTGAAAGAGAGAGAAATTGAGATTAATGGGACTTTAGAAAGATATATTTTTTGTTTGTTGAAAAGTGGTTGTCTTTGGAGTTTTCTAAATATAAGATCATATCATCAACCAAGAGTGAGAATTTGACCTCCTCTGCCCCCATTTGGATTCCCTTTTATTTCCTTCTCTTGCCTAATTGCATTATGGACTTGCATATTTTAAACTATCCTTGCATCCCTGGAATGAAGCCTATTTGATTGCGCTGCATAATTTTTTAAACATGTAGCTATAATTTATTGCCTTGGATGTTATTAAGAAATTTTGCATCTATATTAATTAGTGAAATTGGTCTTAAGTTCTCCTTTTTAGTTGAGTCTTTTCCTGGTTTTGGTATTGGGGTGATGTTTGCTTCATAGAATGTGTTGGGGAAGATTATTTTCTTCTCAATTTTTTAGAATAATTTCTACAGTATGGGTATAAGCTATTATTTAGAGATTTGATAGAATTCTAGTGTGAAACTCTATCAAATCAGGAACCACAAGGCTCCTGGCATTGATCAAAAAACATAATAACATCTCAGGATATAAAATCAGTGTCAGTGTCCACAAGTCAGTAGCCTTTGTATATCCTAATAACAGTCAAGTTGACAAGCTAATAAAGGACAAAGTTCTCTTCACAGTAGCTTCAAAAAAAATTAAATACTTAGGAATATACATAACAAAAAATGCGAAGGATCTCTATAAAGAAAAATACTAAACCCTAAGAAATAAAATAGCAGAAGATATTAATAAATGAAAGAACATAACATGCTCATGGCTGGGAAGAATCAACATTGTTAAAATGTCTACACTTCCCAAGAAATCTACAGATTCAATACAATCTCCATTAAAATACTGACATGATACTATCAAGATTTGGAAAAAATAATTCTTCGTTTTGTATGGAATCAGAAAAAAACTCATATAGCAAAGGCAATTCTTAATAACAGAAACAAACCCGGGGGTATCACCCTACCAGACTTTTGGCTATACTATAAAGCCACAGTGATCAAAACTGCATGGTATTGAGACAAAAATAAAGACATAGACATTTGGAATCAAATAGAAAATCATGAGATGAAACTAACATCTTACAGCCTCCTAACCTTTGGTAAACCAAACAAGAACATAGACTGGGGAAAAGAATCCCTATTCAAGAAATGATGCTGGACTAACTAGATAATCACATATAAAAGATTGACACTGGACCTGTACCTCTCGTCACTTACAAAAATTAATTCAAGATGGATAAAATATTTAAATATAAGGCATGAAACAATAAAAATCCTTGAAGAAGGTGTGGAGAAAATTCTTGACGATATTGACCTGGGAAATGATTTTATGAAGACTTCCATTGCCATTGCAACAACAAAATAAATAAATAAATCAGACTTAGTTGAACTAAAAGATTTTATACAGCTAAGGAGACAACAACCAAACCAAATAGACAACCATTAGAATGGGAAAAGATATTTGCATATTATGAATCAGACAAATGCTTAATAACTAGGATCTACAAAGAACTCAATTAATTAACAACAAAAGAATGAATAATCCCATATATCACTGGGCAAGAGACATGAATAGAACTTTCTCTAAGTAAGATAGATAAATGGCTAAGAAATATATGAAAAAATGCTCATTGTCCCTAATCATTGGAGAAATACAAATCAAAATTACTCTATAGTATAACCCCAGTAAGATTAATCCACATCACAAACCCACAAAGCTGCAGATGCTGGTGTGGATATGGATATAGGGGAACATTTTTACACTGTTGGTGGGACTGAAACTCATACAGTCTCTTTGGAAAGAAATATGGCAATCCTCAAAGATCTAATATTAGATCTCTCATTTGACCCCGCAATCCTACTACTTGGAATCTTTCCAGACCCCCCAAAAAATCATTTTACTATAAGGACATTTGCACTAGATTGCTTATTATAGCCCAATTTATGATTGCTAGGACATGGAAACAACCTAAATGCCCATTGACCCAGGAACGGATTAACAAATTGTGATATACACACACTATGGAATAGTGTTCATCCATAGTAAAGAAAGTGACTTCACATCTTTTGTAAAATTCTGGATGGAGCTGAAACACATTCTTAGTAGTAAAGTATCATAAGAATAAAAAAGCAAACATCCATTGTACTTAATACCAATATGAAGCCAGTAGATGATCCAATCTACCTAAATAGGGGAAAAAATCATTTCAATTCAAGTTTGGGGCAGGGGCAATGAGGGAGAGACTGGAGTTTGGGTACTCTCACTCACCGGGCATGAGGTGAGAGAGTTGGCACACTTTTTGTGTGTGAGGATATAACAGCAAGACAAATTCTATCCAACTAAATCAAATATTTTGATCTCATTGCTTAGACCCTGACATTAACCTGAAATGAATTTACTTAAAAAATAAACAAACAAACAAACAAAAATGATTTCACATAAAGGAAAAAAAAGTGGAATAGAATATTGGCAACTTCTTCATAAATAGAGTAAGATTGAAAATTTTAGAACTTTTGCAGCTATAGTAGAGAGGAACTTACATGGTGCCAAAGACTAATAAAACCATGTATGCGGTAAATCCATTAAGGCCTCAATACATTGTTGCCAATCTCCTTTCACAATGATGTTTACATTAAACTGGAAATATGTGTAGGCAATACTGTATAGTTATTTTTTCTAAAAGAGTAGGTTTACACTATTTGTGTGTGCATATGTGTGAATGTTTGTATGTGACAACATCATTCATCAAGGTGAAAGATCTCTACAAAAAAACTGTAAAATACTGATGAAATAGATGAAAATGCTAAGAAAGAAAATCCTATGTTCATGGATTGGAAGAAATAATATTTTTAAAACATTCATGTAACCCAAATCTACCTAAGGATTCAATTCTGTGCCTACCAAAATATCAATGGCATTTTTCATGTAAGTTGGGAAAAAATCATATTTATTTAGAACCACAAAAAAACCTTTAATGGCCAAAGTAATCCTAGGCAAAATGAAAAATGAGGAGGCATCATACTACCTTTTTAAAAAATTTTCACAATTATCAGCCTATTTAGATAATGCAAATGGCTGTCAATAACATCGTTTATAGAATGATAAATAATGAAATCAAATATGTGCTCTAGTCTTTATGTGTCATCATTATTTGATGACATCAATCTAATGTTATTATTCTCTTATCTTCATACCATTTTCCCAACCCTGTGTTTATAATCTATAATAATCAAGTGTTTTTTTTATGACTGTTCATGGTTTTCATCTGGGGGTTTGGTTAATCTATGTTACATCATAGGAGATGGTCCAGAAAAAATGGGTGGTATCTTTAGAAAAAGAGACATAGATTCAATACAATACAAATCTTAAAAAAAAAAAAAAAAAAAAAAAAAAACTGAAGTACTTTGAATCTTCAAGGTTGTATTGTAATTAGTTTCATAGAAATATGGTTAAATTGTTTTAATGGGATACATATTTTTCTGCTCTAGTAAATGAGGAATTTGTAGGAAGACAGTTCGAGGTTGTGAAAATGTACTTTTTCCATCAAACCATTACATTTTTCAATCCACTCATAAATCCTTGCTGAATAATTAAAGCTGTTTTTTTCAAATAATTATTTTCTAATTACATTACTTGTTCTACATTTACTTTTTGCTATGGTTGTTCTTTCCATTTATTTATTTATTTATACTAATATGAACTCATTTGCTCTTCTTTAAATTATAATTTGCTACTTTATTTTGTAGCTCATAACGTTCTGAGTTTGGCCAGTGGGAGCCTTTTAAGCTGACTTTTATGTTCCTTGGAAAAGATTCCATCTTTCTTTTCATTAACTTTTTTTTTTACCCAAGAATTCCAAGGTTCAGTTCTGCTTCTTTGCCTAAGTCTTAAGATCAACCAACTTTTTAAGAAGCCCTTATTTCTTTAAGTAATGAGTGATATTTAGAAGCTAAGAACTAAGTACCAAGTATGAACATTGCTAAGGAAATATCACTATTCTTAGGCCGTATGTATACAGTTTATGTATGTATGCATGCAAACTCACTGTAGGATTCACATCCCTATCAGCCTATAGCTGTAGCCACATATACATATATATTTATATTGTGAAATAGGGATACCTTGTCCAACTACTTTCAATTCAAAACTAGATTGAAAGATTGATTCCATCTGTCTCTGTACATAATTGGTTCTCACTTTCCCGATATTGAGAAAATTGGTTTTGTGCAGAGCCACCACACAAAAATAGGTAGGATCTGCACAGTTTTAAACACTGCAGTTATTTGAACTAACTCAGTTATAAATATGTTGACTGCTGATATAGTTTAGATATTTGTCTCTTCTAAATGTCACATCAAAATTCGATTCTCAATATTGAAGGTAGGGCCTGGTGTGAGGTGATTGGGTCACAGAGGTATATCCCTTATGAATAGCCTGGTGCTCCCCACACAGTAATGAGTGAGTTCTCTCTCTACTGGTTCACAGGAGAGCTTATGTTCAAGGGCATGTAGCAACTCTCTCCTCACTCTGTGACTTCCTCGCTCAGCATGTGACACACCTGCTCTCCTTTGCTTTCTCCCACAGTGGGAAGCTTCCCGAGTGCCTCGACAAAAGTAGATGATGCTGTCATGCTTCTTGTACAGCCTGCATAACTATGAGCCAAATAAACCTCTTTTCTCTATAAATTACCTAGCCTTAGATATTCCTTTATGACAACACGAAATGGACTCCAATAATTGCTGTGTTGGGAACAGACTACAGGGAAGCAGAAGTATGGGAAATTAGACATTTCTGAAAGCTAATGCAGTAATGCAAAAAAAGATCATTCTGGCTCACATAACAATTCTTGCCTTGTTGGTGATGACTAAATTGGTGATATTCTGGATATATTTTGAAGGTAAACTCAGCATGATTCCCTGACAGATCCCATGTGGGAAATAAAATAATACAAATAAATGAAAAACTGGAAGAATGAAGAATTTTTCAATCAAGAAGAGAAAAACTACATAAAAATAAAAGAAAAAGAAGAGAAAAACTATGGGCAGAACAGGATGGACACAAAATATCATAAGTTCAATTTAAGACATGTTGACTTTAAGAAATTGAGTAAGCAGTAAGTTATATAAATCTTAAATTTGGGAGGGAGTCTTCTGTCAAAGAAAAATAAATTTTGAAATTATCAGTGAACAGTTGGTATTACATCATGGAAATAGGTGAGATAACCAAATAATGACTCTTGATAAAGGAGTGAAAAGTTCAAGAATGAACGAAGAGACAAATAACAAAGGAAATTAAGATATCCAAATCAGAAAATTACAAAGAAAATAAGAAGAGTATGATTAATTGGAAGTAGGATTGGTGAAGTAAGTTGTGAATCAAGCTTAAAATGAAATGTAAACTGTTGTTTGATATCATTAAAATTTGACGTGAGTGATAGCAGAGCACTAAATCAAGTGCAGAACCTTTCTAAATCTAGAGTCATGCAAGAAATATATGACTGCCAAGTGGTTGTACCAGTAAAGCTGGCCTTGATTGGAAACCAATAAAAGAAAATGTTTTAAAGAAAAGAGAAAGACTATTTCAATACCTTGAAATAAGGTGGGTTGGATAAGATGAAGAATGAAAATTAATCCCTGAATTTATCAATGTGGACATAACTCTTGTCTAGACCTAAAGCAATTTCAAC